>JAZHPH010000116.1:126269-155658 GCA_037356405.1 Nasonia oneida | reverse complement strand
GTTCCAAAGCTGCCTTGAATTGCCACTTGTTTGTCTAATAGCATTATTTTCATATTTATACTTAGCATCTTTAATAACTTTGCTCAAAATTTTATCATAATTTGTATAGTCCAATTTCAATTTCATATTTGTTGGATTCTTTTTCCATATGTTATATAGCATCTCTTTAGTTCCGCAGGATATTAATATTGCTTTGGTAATATATTTTTTCTTGGGAACTAAGTCTTTTTTGTCTTTATTAGAATATTTTATATTAGTTGCTTTTTCAACACAGCTTTGGACCATGTTTATTAATTCATTTATAGCTTAATTAGGATCATTTATTTGCAATACTGAGTTCCACTCAACTCTTCTTGCTATCTTTACTAGCCTGCCATAGTTGATGCAGATTAAATCCTTATTATCTTTTAGTATTTTCAGTTTATCAATACTTATAAAGAGTGGGTAATGATCGCTGAATGGAATATTTAACTTAAAAGACTGCAACTCAATATTTCTTATTTTGGCGAAACAATTATCTATACACGAACCTTTCTCACTGTTCTGAGAAGGTCTTGTGATTCCTCTAAAAAATGGCGTATATTCATATTCAAAAAAATTATTTAGAAATTCTTGAGTAATTGTCCTTTCAGCCAAACTGGTTTTATCATAATTTATATCACTTATATCAATATTAAAATCACCAAAAATACAATGATTTTTTATATTAGCCTGTTTTGATAAAATTTTTTTTACGGAATTAGTAAATTCAGATTTAGGTATATCATGGCACCTGTACATAGCAGAGTTTCTAATTGCCTCACCAGATGCTAGAAAAGTATCAGAACTCACAATACTCAATCTATCAAATACCTCTATTTTAGTTGTTTCTTGAATATTATTTTTAACATATATCATGACTCCATCAGCCTTATTGAGTTTACTGTCATTATAATAGCTATTGTATCCATGTATTTGATAGTATTGGGGATATTGCAAATTCCACGTTTCCGTACATACTACTATAATTGGTTTCAACACTAAGCTATCAATAAAAGACTCCAATTTTTCGTAATTCGCATTTAGACTTCTTATATTTACACACAATATTAGGTTCTGTTTCTTCGATATACTTTTGTTGAGTGATCTGAGGTCCTCTGCTTCACGTTCTAAACTGTATATATCTTCAAAGTTGAAATCTTGATCCATAAGTTATTCGTTAGTTCTTAGTCTATTCGCTATACGCGTGTTAACTGAGTTAAGTGATGCCGACGACATTCCAGACGCTCGCGTTACGATAGCTTTGCTTGACGTATTTTCTGCCGTACCGGCATATCTCGGTAATACAGGTTGTATCGTGTAATTAGTTAGGTCAATGAACTTCCTTATTTTATTTTGCAGAATAGAGCATTCGTGGCTATCTATTGCCATATGCTCCGTATTATAATGTGTATTATACTTATTATTGCTGAAGATACAATTGGGGCAGTTTAATTTATTACCCTTACAATCTTTCGTCTTATGATCGCCTGCATACTTTAAGCATGTTTGGTTGTTTGTACACTTAGAGCCATTATGCTTATATCATCCACAATTAAAACATGGTTTAACATTACAATAGTCATAGACTTTACAATTCTGATATCCCACAAACATCCTATTTTTATTTTCTCTTACATGTTGATATAATTCGGCGGGAATTTCTAATATAACTGACTTTAGATTAGGTTTAGAGTTACTGTAAGAGTGCAATACTGTACACTTCTTCCTAAATTTACTGAAATTTCTTTCATTTATGTCCTCTTCAATTTTTCTATTGTCAAGAGTCTCAAAATTATCTATTCCGACTACTTTTACTTTTGGATGCTCAATTTTTTCTTTAGAAATATCACAACTAGGCTCAAGCTTTTTCTTTAACACATTATATGCTTTGCTTGCACTATCTTCAGTTAGTAAATCTACTATTATTTCGTTCTTTTTCTTAATTACTTTTTTTGCTTGTATGCTCTTGTCTTTAATGAGATAGTGGGCAACAGCTTCATTTATTTTGTCAGTAGAGTATGCTTTACTATCCTTGTTTTTGATTATAATTTTTGGAATTCTTTTTGGCTTGTTACTAGGCAATGCACTTGAAATTACTTGAGCATAGGTCTTACTTTTTGAAATATTTAATTCACTTTTTTGTTTATCCAGTAATTCTCTTAATAACTTATTTTTTTCTTTCAGTTCTTTATTAAGCTCTTTTAATAGGGCATTCTCACGTTTCAGATTATCTTCTATTATTACACTATTCTCATCGTCACTATAGTCTCCAGAAACACTCAATTGTTCACTTGATCTGAGCTTGTGAGCTAGTTTAATTTGAGCAATGATTGTTTTGGCTCCATTAGTCAGCAGGTATGGATTCACTTTTGAGGTTATGTTCCGGATATAATCCTAGAACACCACTAATTCTCACTGCCCCATCTAATTTCGCAAAATCACTAGTATGGTAAGCCTCTTCCACTTTTGGATGACATTTATAGATAATTGCTATCTGCGGAGTCAACGAGCCTACACTCGTTGCCGCCATCTTGACATTATTGTTGTTTACATTTTTTGACAATATGTTTGTTACATTTTTTTTCGCATCTAAATAGATTTCGAGATTCTGATTAAATCCTATACAACTTAGTCCGTGTGATCTGTATAACGATGAGATCTCTAGTTGTTTTTTATTATTAAGGGAGATAATTGTGTTTAGTATTTAAGCTTACCTATTACAATCGCATCATTAGTATGTTTAACATTCTCATTTACATAAACCGCAACACCATTATTTTTATTGATGTCGCCGTGATTGTAATATAATTTGTAGTCTTTTATCCGATCATACTGATAGTATGTTAATTTCCATACCTCTGTGCATACAACAACATATGATTTTATTTTTTGACTTTTAAGAAGGATTTGTAACTTTTCGAAATTGGCATTTAGGCTTCTGATGTTTAAGTACAAGATAAAATCATTATTACTACTTCTATCCCTATTAAAAGTCTCGACATCCTTGTAAATCCGCTCTTGTTCATTTAGACTATTTTGTATTTCTTCAATCAAATTTATTTGTGCTTCCATTATTGAATATCTTTGTGTTTGCTGGTTAATTTTGCTGACTGGTGCCTTGGAGTTGCGTAGCTCTTTGGAATTTTCCCACGTTCTTTCCTGGTGCTACTGACCTCTGGTATGGTAGCCTGTTAGTTTGTATTGTGCGTATTTGTTTAATTGAACTTGATTCATCCCATGCCGGTAATACAGGTGTGATTGGTTTTCACGTATTGACTAGTATATATCTGGTGAGCATTCCATTTGTACTGTGCTGGTTTTGTTCCTTTTATTAGTACATGTGCAGTACCTTACATGAGCTGTTAAAGTTTTTAAAGTTGTGTGTATCAATATCACTTTCAATGTCCAGTTCATCCATGTTTGTAGCGTTGTCTATACCAACAATTTTTTTTTTTTTTTTGATTACTTTGTTGTTCTACCTTGACTTGACAATTTTTAAGTTTACTTGTTAACACGTTCTCGAGTGTTTCTAGACTTTTTAAATTCATACAGCTGACTTCTATTTCGCTTTTATTCTTTTTACGTATATACTTAGTTTGCACTTCTTCTCTGTAACTAGACACTTCGTGAGCAGTTCCATTGTGTTTGTCTGATTGGGGTCATTGGCCTTAATCATTATACTTGGGACTCGCTTTGGTTTCGGCTTTATGTCTCTTATAACCTTTGCATATGATTTTATATTTATCTGTGACCCTGTGCTTTTTTGTTTTCGCATTTCAGTTATTTCTTTCTGAAGCTGATTTTTGTCTTGCAGTTCTGCTACTAGTTGTTTCAATAGGGTGTTTACTGCCACAAAATTCTCCATTTCATTTTCCTCGTCCATAATTGTTGTATTATGCTTTTCAGCTGTTTTATTGTGTAATTCTTTTAATAGTTGTTCCTTGATTTTTTATATTTTATGTTTTCATTTTTATAAGCGCAATGGTTTTCTTTGCCACATCACTTAGCATATGTTGTTCGGTATTAGTGGTTAGGTCTCCTAGGACATGATCTTGGCATATAATCAAATGTTCACCAACGTACGCGGGATTTTAAATCTTCTCGAAATCACTTTTATGCTATGCGTTCTCACAAATTATACAAAGTACTATTTTACTTGGATGACACTTATAAAAACTGCAATCCGGCTTATCCGGAGGTGTTTTCACAATTGGCGCCATATTGACAGTATTATATGTTGTTATTTAAACAAAAATAACATGATTAAATTTAATTTATATACAGTTTTATATACTGCTCCGAGCAAAATGTACGCGCGCACAAAAAACGATTATATATTCTGACTTTCTACCACACTTATTTTATTCTATTACATAATTAATAAGTAAGTCGCTAGCAATCGCGATCACGTTTGAAACTAAGGGCTACTTTGACTTTAGGAAATTTGGAGAAAATAATCAGGTTAATAACAACCACATTCTCGTTAAAAGTGTGTATGTACAAGTGTTAAGTAAAGTTTAAAAAAATAGAATAAAGTTAAGCTATTATAATCGACTTCGAAGTGCGACAAATCCGTTACAAAGGTTGTTTACAACATCGCGGTCGTCTCAAATGCTTGATAATTAAGCTGCTTTGAGCTTCAGTTATCACTGTCGAACGAAGCAACGAAACAATGCTGCCGCAGCAAGGCAACAAGTGGAAAGAGAGAAGGAGCGGGAGTCAAGCGTCCGGCGTTGCCAAAAAAATCTGCTATTTGATCAGACAGAGTACGAGCTTCCTTGAAAATTCCCAAAATTTTTTAAACATTAATTTGACTGGTGACTCGACAGTAACGCTCCTACTCTCTGCATGCTAGATTTACCCAAACATACTTCCGTCCTTGCTGCATCCATCGTGATGTAGCAAGAGAACAGTACTCTATACTAATTACACAAACAGAAGGACACGAAAGCTCATTGTAAAAAGAGAGCTATACTAACTAGTATCTCTACGACTTGACTAGACCTTTAAAATTTATGGGACAAGCCCTTAATAGTCTAACTAGTTACAAAATTACATTTTCCTTATTAACAATACATAATTTTCTGCTACGATTAATTCTAAACCTACTACAGCTAGATTAGTAATGAATTATTAATGGATAAAAAACAATGTTTTCACGGAATCCACAAATTTACAATTATTTAAGTCACAAGCTGACTAACTTTACGTGTAAGTATTGTGTCAATCTTTGGTAAAAGATAATGCAGGTGAAAAAGATCACTGTCCCTGACTGCTGCTCGACGTGCGCTTTCATGAACTCGTCGTCGGTAGTGAGGTAAATGACCTCATAAAGGCCCAGGCAAAAATTGGCCGAGATACAACAAAGTAACTGTGGCATCCTTTGCATAACTGAGAATAAAATGATCCTCCAAGCGTTAACCAGCATAATGTGCTGCCCGACTCTCACGAAAAGGACCTGCTGGTAAGGTTAATTTTACGAGTCATATTCTAGTGCTGTATTAGTTTAATGCTATAGTAGATTTCCATGCTTCCAGCGCTGTATTTAAAAAATACTGTATCCAATTTCATATTTATGAGCGCTGCATTTAAAAAATGCTGCAGACGATTCTCAAATTCACAGCACAGAATTAACAAAATATTATATATTTCCACTGGTGTATTTGGGAAATAGTGCAGATGTTATTGTACTGTTTATAATATTTCCTTGTATACAATATTCTTAGTGTAAATTTTTGTATCGTTAATATTCGATTGTTTTAGTTTGGCATTGTTCATTAATAGCAACTTTAAATGTGGTCTATCTTTTACTCTAGATAGAGCCACATATAACTTGACCATAACTAAAAACTGTTACAGATAGTTGCCAACTTTATTATATGACTGACACTTCGATTTATTTATTGTCAATACTAAACCTAATCTGATAGGAAATTGTTTTTGACGCAAATTAAACAGTCGTTCTTCATTCGATGGTGATAAAGTTATTCTTGGTATGAAATATAATTTTTCAATATTATTTCCGATTGAAAATTCTGCCTAGATCTGCTTTTTTAATTTATTATTTCTTTCGAAAAATGATATACGTGATCGTTAAACTTTAGCGGACTGAGCATTAAATGTCCATATTTTTGCGATGTCTGTATATGCAGTCTACGCATGGACAGCTTTCTATTTAAATGGCTAGGTCAGTGCTTTTATTCCTTAAGTCTGTTCTCGCCCTTTGAAGCGAAGAGGTCGGTAAAACATGAAAATTTTTCGACATTATAATTTCTCTATTTTGGGAAGAATTTCTTGTTTGAAAGATGGATTTTACAGTTTAGAGTACCTTAACTGACTGAATGGAAAAGCTGTGCAGTTAATGCTTTTTACTGTTAGGTTTAGATTATATAAAAAATTCAAGTAAAAAATTTAGATGTATACTGTCTCACATTTGAACTTTTTGTGCTACAAGCTTGTTGTTACTTTGTCGACTTTATGGGTTTCAGTGGAGGGGCGCGGTTTGCTTTGGCGATCTGTAAGACGAATCTGAAATTGTTACCCTTAAGTCGATATTGTTACATAAGTGAACGCACTGTAATAGAGGTTCGATTAAGATGCGAATCACAAAGAGGTCACTCTAATACTGATTAAATTCAGAAATATAGACAGTGTGACCCTGAAGGGCCAGAGAACCAGAGAAAAAGTGTTGAAGCTTAATATAATGTATAATAATAATATGATATAATATGAAATAATTTCATGATATGTATACGACATTTTATTTTTTTTAACGTTACCCTGGATAATGCAACATATAATTGGCCATGACTGAAAAATTATTAATAATTTTTGTTCGATTCCCATGTTTGACAACAGGTAGTGTTTGTCGAAAATCACCTAATACAAGCATTACTTTGCCACCAAATTCAATGTCATTCTTTGAAAGTTCCTTTTAAGTCTTAGAATAATTTATCCACTGCCTGAAAAGCATGTTTCGCTGTCATTGTTGTTTCATCCCAAATTATGACTTCTACATTTTTCAGATTTTTTACACATATTGAATTGGGAGTAATGTTGCATATTAAATCTTCATTTAAATTTAATGGTAATTTGAAAATTACATTTAAAGTTCTTCTATTATATATTAATACATTTTCTGCTATACCAGTTCATGCTATAGGTAAAAAACACTTATTTTTTCTTTATTTTAATGAGTGATAATTGTATTTAGTGAGTAGCTTTTTCCACTACCTCAAGATCCATCAATAAAGGAACACTTCACTTGATTAGCTTTATTAATTACACTATTTATTACTGCATCGAAAATTGTATGTTCTTTATTCGTTAAAAAGCTTGCATTGTATAATGAAACATTTTCAATTTTATTTTTTGCATACAATTTTTCATAATTGGTTTCCTCAACAACCTCACTAAATTTACATAAATATAAATCAGTCAGTGTATACCCGTGACTTGTTAAAATAGAATTGATATGTTTCAGTGAGATATTGTCACGTATTTTTTTAGTAAACAGTAAACTTTGAAAATATGTGTTATATTTTTCAAATAGTTCTTTAACATTTACTGTTGTGATGAATTATGCATATATAACCAAACAGGTTACACAGAGCTTTAGGGAATTTAACCTTGATTGCTTCCTTTAAGCATTTGTCCCATTCTTCATTGGTGGTTATTAATTTTTAAGCTACAACTACTTAATGAAATGTTTCATGTATAACATTTTTGAATGGTTTCAATTCTTTATAAGATTGAGCCCCTTTTACATGTAATAATAATAATCTTAAAAAAAAATCTTTCACGATCCTTCGGATTTACAGTGTATTCTACTTATAATTGGCTTCTAAACTCTTTTTCTTGGTGTCTATTCCTTTGTTTTTTTATTGAAAACGTAAAAATACATCAGGTGGCGTGGTAGCGCCACGAAGGCAAGTTTAAGAAGCCTGCGGCGACCGCGACACTATTTACTTCTATATTGGGTTTTTAAATTATCGATTCAATAAATACAAATATTTACATTATTGTATCTAAATTTTTTTGGCGTATATTTGTATGCTTACCTATGATTTCCAATTAAAATATTGACAAGAAAGCAGCTTTATTTACAATAAACAAGCATGACTCAACAAAAATGCTAAAATTTGTTTGGGATTCTTCAGCCCAACATGTTCAGTCCATGAAGTTGGCCGCACACGACTAGTGTTAAGACCGTGAATTTAGCCGCACATATTACTTTCCCACATACTTATCCAGACCAGTGGGATTACTGATGTGACCACACATATACTAACCAGCAGGACTACGGATGTGATTTCATTTTTTTTATTTTTTTATTTAATCAAGTGTCGCGGTAGCGGTAGCCAGGGTAGCTGATGACGACGTCTAGGTGGAGTGCACTGTGGTTTTTTTGTGTTTAGGTGTAAAAATCATTCGAGGGCAGTGTCTAGGTATACAAGGTGGCCAATGACGAAGTCTAGGTGGTGCGCTTCGTAGTTTTTTGTCTTAGTATAATAATAATATTCATAATCATCAAAAATGTTTACCTATCTAAATTTTGTTAACGTACATTATCAATCATAGCCACTATACTAATATTTTGCTTCAAAACAATCAGTGTTTTAATGTTAATAAAAAAAAATGTTACAAAAAAACCATGGTCAAAAAGTGCTAAAGATGCTTATATTTTATTTTTAGGACAAATATGAAAAAGAACTGAAATCAATCAAACAAAGTCAAATGTATTATATTTAATCATCATAAAGCATTACAATTGTCTTTTTTAATCAAGGGCTTACTTAACTTGAAGTTAAGTTATATGTTGATCCATTAGAAACAACTCTCAAGATACTTACTACGTAACTTACCATGCCCGTTTCATTTTGTTTTTTGGTGAACAACTAAAATTTTCTTTTTATTAGAACGTGATTCAAACACCACAAGTATAATAAAAAGGGCATGGCAAGTTACGTTGTAAGTATCTTGAGAGTTGTTTCTAATGGATCAACATATAACTTATCTTTAAGTTAAGTAAGCCCTTGATTGAAAAAACAATTTTTTTGCTTTGTTATGATTGAATATAACAAACTTAACTTTGTTCGATTGATCTGTTCTTTTTTATTATAATTTCTTTACTATTAAACTCAACGTTGTTGCTTTTGAACGATTTCGTTCTTTCATTTTGACTTCGTGCATCATTTTGTATGATTTAGCGTATACACTGCTCAGTAACCTTCGTCTAGCTACATTTTTTCCCGCTGTTTCGCCTTGTCTTTGCCTCTTTACCTCTTCGTCATTTCTAACCTTCTTGATGATAGTCCTTACGTAGTTGTTTACTGCGTTCCAACCATCCTCCGACGTCAACATAGTTGTCTGCATTGACTCAGGTGTCACTCTGGTCTAGAGATAACACTCGAGTTCTTCTCGCTCTATTTGGTATCGCGAACAGTCACAGAGAACATGCTCCGCATCTTCGTTAGCGTCCAAACAAACTGGGCAGTTCGGACTGTCGTCTAATTTAAATCGGTGCAGATAAGCCCGGAAGCATCTGTTCCCGGTTAAAAACTGTGTGAGGTAGTAGTGGACCTCCCCATGTTCTCTTTCAGTCCAATCCTCTATTTTTGGTATAAGGCGATGTGTCCATCGCCCTTTGTCACTAACATCCCATCTTGTTTGTCATTCGGACATTGTCTTCTTTCTTGCTGCATCCCAGATCTCCTTCTGAGTTTTGTCACTTGTTCTTTTTTTAATTTGGAATACTTCCTTACTTTCCATTGCCAATAAGTCAATTGGCGGCATACCAGCAATAATGGACGCCGCATTGTCCGATACTGTACGATAAGCGGACGCCAATCTTAGTGCACTTCGTCTGTACACAGTAGTTAGCATTCGGGCATACGATTTCACCCGCATCGCATCTGCCCATATTGAAGCTCCATATAGCATAATTGATGTGGTTACACTGGTTAAGAGTAACTTTCGCTTCTGAGTTGGGCCTCCTACATTTGGCATCAATCGTGATAGAGCAGCGCCGACTTTTGCTTCTTTATCGCTGACTATTTCCAGATGTTGTTTGAGTGTTAGTCTTGCATCGATGGTGATGCCCAAGTACTTGATGGTTTGTTGAGAAGCTATCTCATGTCCATCTACCGTCAGTTTAATTTCCTCCATTTTGTTCCTACTAGAGATAAGAATAACTTCCGTTTTGTGGCTAGCTAGTTCTAGACCAGTCTCCGTTAGCCATTCGTGTATTATACGGGTCGCCTCTTCCGCTATTTCTGTCACCTCTTCTTTATGTTTCGCTACTACCACTACTGCTATGTCGTCAGCGAAGCCCACGACTGTTACTCCTTCAGGTAATTGTAGTCTTAGTACCCCATCGTATATGATGCTCCACGTCGGTGGGCCAAGCACTGACCCTTGGGGTACACCTTCTGTAACTTTATAGGTCTTGGTACCGTTCTCCGTATCATATAATAGGATTCTGTCCTTCAAATAGTCGGACATCATTCTTCTTATATATAAGGGCACATCCTGTTTCCGGAGTGCTTCGTGTATTTCACTCCATTTAGCCAAATTGAATGCATTTTTGACATCCAATGTGACTATGGCGCAGTGGTTCTTTTTTCCTCCCTTCCATCTTTTCCCCTCTATCGCTGTTTGCGCAGTGTCGATCACTAACTGCGTCCAGGGTTGAATGATTCTTCCTAAAGCCATATTGGTGTTTTGCTAATCCACCTTTTCCTACTATAAAATGATCCATTCTGACGCAGCTTATGCGTTCCAGGATCTTACCCGGGGTGTCCAACATGCGGTCTGTATGATAAGGAATCCTAGGGTGGCTTCTTTCCTTTTGGTAGTAGCACGAGATGCTGTCTTTTCCAGTTTGTGGGGAATGTTCCCTCTTCTAGACATGCATTGTACAAGTCTACGAAGACCTCTGGATAAGCATGGATGGCATGCTTCAATGCAATATTGGGAATGCCATCCGGCCCTGGGGCCTTGTTGTTTCCTACCCTTCTGCAGACGGCTAACAATTCCTTAATCGTGATCGGTGGAACAGCCTCTTTATTCGCACCTCTTTTGATGATACTTGGCTCTTTCAGTTGCCTAGGGAACAGTGTGGTTACTACCCGGTGTAATAGTTCCGGGCATTTTGGAGAGAGTACGTAGCTTTCTTTAATCTTCTTCATTACTATTTTGTACGGTTGTAATTGACCCCAAGGGTCCTGTTCAACCTCATCCTGTAGTTCTTTAAGGCACCGTCGCTTGTTTTCGCGGATTGTCTTCTTAAGCTTTCTCTAAGCGTCTTTCATTTCTTTACCGCGGGCATCTACTATTTTCTGGCCTTTTCCGGTTTTATAGTATTTCTTTCTTGCCCGTTGTTCTCTTCTTCTGGTCCAGTGACCAACATACTGGTGGTCGTCTACAATTGGGCACTCTTCTCGGCATGGCCGCGTCACAGGCTCGTGTGATATTACCCATCACCTGTTTCGCCTTGCTGTTCGCCGTTCTCGAGAGTTGCAATTCTTCCAGTGCCAGTAGTAACATCTTCTCATCATAATCCTTAGTTTTCCAACCGACTCTGTTGGTCCTTGTACTCGCGCTGGGTCTCTACTCTGATTTTATTACCTCCATTATTATGGTCTGGTGATCACTATTTGTGTAGTGTTTACTCACGGTCTACTTGTCAATTGAGCCAATAAGGCAACTACTAATAAAGGTCAGGTCTACAATAGATCCTGCGTCTCCTCTTCTAAAGGTGTAAGTGCTACCCAGATTAACTAACACCAAGTCCAGGAGAGCAGATGCTTGTAGCAGTACTCGATCTCTTTAGTTAGTCCTTTGACTGCCCCACTCTACGGCCCATGCGTTAAAATCGCCTGCGATAATTACTGGCTTTCTTCTCGCAATATCCTACACGAGTCGATCTAACTGCCGCTCGAACTGTTCAATTGGTGCGTTAGGCAAAGCATAGCAGCTGTATACGTGTATTCCTGCTATCTTTGCACGAAAAAATCCTTCCTTGCTGGTCAACATTTTTTCCTGGAATGCCACGTTCCCACATGCCCAGATCGCTGCTCTGCCAGTGTCGTCTGTTTCCCACGATGTCTCGTCCAGGACCCTGTATGGTTCACATATAATGGCTACGTCGACCTTCGTCTCATGAACGTACTGGTTAAGTAAATCCTGTGCTGGCTCGCAGTGATTCAAGTTTAACTGCACTATCGTCATTATCTTCGTTTCTTGTACTTCTCTACTGCCGCTCGGTATACTGGGCATGTGTAGCTACTAGTAGCATAGTTACTTTTTTTTATATTATATTATACCTCACTAACTTAAAAGAGAATCATCAAACAGTTGTTAAAATAGTGAGTTTTAGTTTAAAAGCAACCGTCATATAAGATTTGTAAAATAAATAAATGTACACGCTAGAATAATAATCTCCACAGCAATACCTACAACCAGTATCCACGCATACCTCATAAACTACAGAGTGATAAGTGACCCCCGAAACCCTTGAGTAACGAGTTTTGACTAATTATGCTAAGAATTCCCCGAAACTCTGAAGACGACGTTGATACTGTCGACCCTGGGCACCAGGTATCTCGGAGCCTGTTGCCGTCACGATATTCGCATTCAGCGACCCCCAAAATCCGTAAGTAGCAAAGCTGGACTCATTTTAATAAATACTATGCACCGGATGCGTCGTTTTATTATATATACATTTCATTTCTAATTCGATTTGATTTTTCGCGCCACGGAAGTTGGGGGAAGAAAAAAAAATTGAAAAGAATAACACATCACAAAATTTTGGTCAGCCATAGAATGATAACGGAAATAAAAGTTTTCTAAACATCTCTAACATCTTCTAAGTAACATTGATTCGCCTGATAAAACAACGTATTTCAATAAGATATGAATTTTTGAATATTTTGTATAGGTTAGAAAACTCCATTTCAAAGAATATAAGGTTGCGGTGCGCCCGACAGTGCGTATAGTACTCTAGTACTTATACTTGCCATCGGGGGCGCTACCGCGTATCTTATGCGTAGTAGTTGTTATGCGCAAAAGAGTGTTAGAGCGAGGTGATTAATAATTCTAAACTGTTGTGCGTCCTAAGACAACTGGGTGGGGTCTGACGAAGCCAGCCCAGCCGGACACGGCATATAGCGGTATTTTTACTTCCCTTCAAAGGCGAGTTAAGTGTTAAAATTTTTGTGCTGAGTTTTTCTGAAGTAGGAATAACTCCCTGGATCAGTCCGCAAGGAAGATCCCCGGGTGCACTGGGTTAGTAGAAATTATAATGATGAATAAAATATACTCTATTCCTGTGAAGCGTCTCAATAGATTTGTCGCTCCATCATGAATACTAGCCTTCTTCTGGACAGCGTGGAGTACGTAGAATCTACTGACTTTTTATTAGATAGGTGTGTAGAGTTTTAGGAGGAAATGCGTACTGACTACCGGAGCTCGAGGTGCGAGCATGCCAGGCAAGACGTGCTCGAGAAGATAAACTCAGTAACGGCTATCACAAAAAGGAATAGTGAGGAACAGCATCGATTAACATGGGTTATTATATCTATAGCTATGAGGAACAGCGAGGAACAAGTTCGCTGTTTCTTATAGCTATAGATATAGTAACCCATGTTAATCGACGCTGTTCCTCGCATTCCTCCTATTCCTTTTTACATGTGATGGCCCTAAGGCATTTGCATATACGCAACGCTGTTACTAAGTTTAATTGCGCGCAGACGCGCCCGAAGAAACACGAACGGCATGAGTCCCTATAAGCCAGAGGGAGAGCGCGCGCGCCCGAAGCGGAAAAATAGGCGTAGCTGCACTACCGAACGCTTGCTGCTGCAACTCGCTGCTCACACTCATACCTACAAAAATTAAAATTCGAGGTGCCGGGCCCTGATGTAAAGCGCAGGCTCGTGTGACGCTGCCTTTGCTCCCTGGTATATATCCAGCCTCTGGATACGGACGTTGCAAGTTTAAATTATTTTTGTTTCAAATTATGATATAAAATTTATTTTTTTGACTGTTATAGTTTCTTAATATTTCCAGTTTCGAAATGTTACCTTCTATTATAATTCAATGCATAATTTTTGTGTTTCAAATCTTTATTATTTGTGTTAGAAATTGACATGAGGAAAAAAGATTTTAACAAAACTTGAATTTTATTACTATTGCGATATATATTTTGACCAAGCGACGTTAGGAGTGATACATTAATTCCTGTTCGACCTACAGATCCGCCTATCCTCCAAAAATTGCTAGAGCAGATTTCATTCTCCTGTTTAAAAAAGGGTGCGATAATGCAGCGTATAGTTGTAAAAAACATGGTGTAAAATGCACGAATCTATAGTCTAGGTGCCAGACCGAGTTTGTCGCAAATCGATGTCCAGTCGTCCACCAAAGGTTTTTTTATGTATTTTGACCCGCTGAATCCGAAGTTTGAAGGTGGAAAGTCCAAAAATGCCTTCGTAAAAAGTTATAAACATTTCAATTTTTTAAACTGCTCTAAAATTGATACAATTAATATCGGGTAAATTCTAAACGAATTTAATGTAACTGTGTTCATATACAATCATGAACCTTTTAGCAGAATTGCATCTAGTAAGTATAATTTTAAAGAGTAAGTATTTTTATATATTTTTATTTACAAAAGACAACATACAATTGTTTAAACAATGAGCAATTATATGAGAAAATAAAAAAATTATAATTTATATATAAATTTGCTGGAAATTTTTATCAGAGAATGAATATAAAAACTTTATATTTTTTTTTTGTAATTGAGTTTATAAACAAATACAATAACAAATTACATTGTTTAAACAATTGTATGTTGTTTTTTGTATATAAAAATATATAAAAATACTTACTCTTTAAAATTATACGTACTGTGTGCAATAATTCAAAGTAGAACGAAAGGTACGAGACAAACACTTGATACGCCCGGGCGCCAAGAGAGAAAAACCAGCTTTTTAGCACTAAATTTGCAAAATCTCTGGTTCTACTACAATTTTTGAATTCTGCAAAAAGGTTCGTGATTGTATATGAACACAGTTACATTAGATTCGTTTAGAATTTACCCGATATTAATTGTATCAATTTTAGAGTAGTTTAAACAATTAAATTGTTTATAAATTTTTATGGAGGCATTTTTGGACTGTTCACCTTCAAAATTAGGATTCAGCGGGTAAAAATACGAAAAAAGACCTTTGGTGGACGACTGCACATCGATTTGCGACAAACTCGGTCTGGCGCCTAGACTACTATGCGCGCACTGTCACGAGGACACGTGCTTAAACCTGCATTCTAATGATGTACTTACAGAGTTCGATGAATCAATATCCCAAATATTGATTTTAGTATCGAGGAAGTCGAGTATTCGATTCCAGCTGAAAGAAGAAAATGAATAGAAAAATCTAAAAATAAAAATCAATTGTATACATTATATTGCATTTGAAGTGATGTAAAATATTTGTAAATGTTTAAGATATCTTGGAAAATTGTAATAAGAATTCTTATAAAAATCATGCAACAGCATATTATTTTTTCACGAACCGTAAATTCCTAGTCTAGAATCCAATTCCTCGAAATTGTTATCTAAAAATAAAAAAAAAATAAAATAGCTAAAGTAGTTTTAAGATAATTATACGTAAAGATTCGATCGTTGCGCGCAGCGCGGCTCTCGTACTACATATGCGCGCATTTTATTAAAAAACGAAAATATACGTTTGTTGGTATGTCTAACTAGTTGCAAATTCCGTTTTTAAAACTTTAATCAGACATTTACACGAGCATCCAGCCCTCCGCAAAAAAAAATAGCCAAAAAAATTGAAATCGTGATTGTGCAAAAATTATTCGTTCGACAGAATTTAGGTTTTGCACACACAAAATACATATAAATAGCTACCTGTATGCCAAGTTTCAATTCTTAGTATTAAAAAATGGTGGAAACTATATATGTTTAAAGCATATTTTTTAGTATAACAGTATAGTATGGCACATATAAACATTGTTTTATCTTTTTTACATTATACCTGAATATATTTGATAGTTTAATTTATTTTTTAAACAATTTAGGAAAAATATAAACAAAAAATTGGATTTTTCATTTTTTGACAATTTAAGGTGTATCCGTCGCCTTAAGATTGCTCGAAAAGTTTCCATTTTATATGCATAAAACCAAAAAAAGAGAAAATTTTTCATGCAAATTATTAATAACATATTAAAAATCACGATTTACGTGTTGAAAATTGTGTAAAATTCATCTACTAACTCTCCTTCTCAAAATCGCAGTTGGTTTTCAGGTAGTTTTAATGTCATAAAGAAATGCTCTATTGCTTGGCCTATAATATACCAGATATGTTAGTACTCCTAAAGAAATGTATCGATTATTAGAATATCAAATGCATGAATTATTTGACCTTCTATATAGATTAGCAGTACATCTTATAAATAAACAATATGTTTATTTTAAAGAAGGCTGTAAAGAAATGTTATTTATTAAAAATTTAAATACAACATCAACTGCATGGTTTCTACTTAATCAGACTGATGAAAATGCAAGAAATTATTTACAAAAAGATAAGAACAAAATTATATAAACCAAGTTTTATCCGATTGTACACTGTTAATCGAAAAAACCGTAAACTATTTTATTTAAGACTAGCGTTATTCACCTTACTCCTAACGTCGCACGGTTAAAAAATATATTGTAATAGTGATAAAATTCAAGTTTTCTGAAGATCTCTTTTCCTAATGTCAATTTCTAACAGCGGGGAAGGGGAGGGGGGGAAGTAATAATTTTCAATTATGAAGATTTGAAACACGAAAATTACGCATTAATTTATAATGTAAAGGGAAAATTATGAAACTGAAAATCTTAAAAAACTACGTCAGTCAAAAAAATAAATTTTATATTTTAAATTTAAAACAAAAAAACTCTTATCTCTTCTGTATATTTTCTAATATTTCAATTATCAATAAACTTACTAATAGATAGGTGAAACTTTCTACTTAACATTTTAATTTCCATTAGATAGAACAGAAACTGCATGTAATATCCCCGTCGAAACGATCAACGTTGAATCAATGCTGATTTCAATATTGATTTCAGTCTGAAATCAGCGTTGATTCCATATTGATTCAATGCTAAATCCATGTTGAATCAAAGTTGAATTAGTCCGAAAACGCAACATGGATTCAGCGTTGATTTCAGACTGAATTCAGTGCTGGATTTCAGGGTTCAATCAATTTTGAATAGTAGACGAATGACTTGACCACTTAGCTTGTAACGTGGCAGTTCGACTGCACGTTACAAGTGGATAATTTGCGCCGCGCAATAGAGAGTCGACGACAACCTCGCAACGTGGCAGGTCGAGCTGCAAGTAGGCGCACAGGAGGGGGAGTAGTTCGCGTGGGGAGCGCGCGCAGCGCTGGCCCCGCGGCCACGTGTTGCCGCGTCGGGAGAGCTCGGTCTCTTTCGCTCCGCAACGCTGCTACCGATAGGACGCCTGCGCTGCTCACCGAGGCTTCGATTGTCCCGGTGCCCGCGTGCCATTGCAGCTCGTCTTCGCTCTCGTTATCGTAGCAAGTAAGTAACAGTGTACATAGCGTGCGAATAAATTAGCGCGGCTGTGCTTCGGATGAACGCGTCGCGACACGGTTAGTGCGACACAATGCACTTTGACGGTCGTGGCAAGAGCGGCGACTCGAGTGCCGTGGGGTCTCGTCGCCTGTTGCGAATTTTGTAAGCTCTCGTTTTTCATCGCTATCGTTCCTTTCACGCTATCGTTACCCTCCGCTCAAGCTACCGTTTGTCTTTTCCATGCTCTCGCTCTCGCACAACTCCTCGCTATCGTGCATATTTCCTCACCATCGCTCTCACCTCGTATTGTACCTCCCCGCTATCTTTTCCTCACCCCCGCCATCCCTATCAGCTACCGATTACTGCGTATTACCGAGCTACCGTTAGTAAGTAAGTTAGTGATTAGGTTAAATTAGCTGTTAGTAGAGTTTCCGTTAAGTAGCCGTCAGAATGCACGAGTGTGCGCGGAGAGGACGGACAAGTGGTGTGTCGTCGCGCGGATAGGGGAAATCGCATAACTCGCGAGAATACGCAGCGACGGACGCGCTGGTATTCGCCCGCACCGACAAGTCGGCGGACGGCGCGCTGACGAGCGTGGCGGTGGCGTCGATTGCTCGGTGGGCGCGAGTGATCTCCCCGGAGGGAGGTTAGAATTATTAAAATCGTCCCGGGGCCGCGTGTAGAAGTTCGCTCTTACTCGCGATGATCTCGATCGGCGGCGTGACGTGCCGCATAGTAGTTTAGTTAGTTCGGCGCAGTGCCTCTGGACTGTAGAGGCCGCAGGTTTTCGGCAGGTTGCCGTGGTTGTTAAGAGGAAAAATGAAGAATAAATACGACATATCATAGCCGCAGCAATGCCTTAATGAGTTTTATGGCCCACGACCCTGTTCGACACTCCACCCTTTTCCTTAGAGCTAGCCGAGCTCATCTCCCACGCCGTCGGGTCCCAACACACGGTGGCGCTCACACGGAAAGGGGATCGCGGAATCCCTGGCATCTCGATGCCTGGCGCCCTGGGCCGAGGCGGCCCGCCACCGTGTATGCACTGGAGCGTGACGGCGCGCGAACATAGATTTAAGAACGCTGGGCTGCGCTAGCAGACCCTAGTGTTTCAAGCTATTTCGACACACATTTATATCTCATAATGTAACATAAACGGAATCCTATAGAGAATAACCGAAAATTAACCTACTCTATCATGATTTTTATAATAATACTGGACTGGACCCTCAACTGGACCTCTCTGTGCTCTCGGGAAGGTACCCAGCTTCGAGACTATTTGCCACCTATAGGTTTCCGTGTATGTTACATTATGAGATATACATTGCAAGTATCGAAATGGCTTAGTGGTCAAGTCGTCTGCTAATCAAATAGTCTTGGGTTCGAGCCCACGTCTCGGCGGTTTTTTTTTACAATTTTATTTCAACCCTGATTGAACTTTGAAATCTAGCACTGAATTCAGTCTGAAATCAACGCTAAATCCACGTTGCGTTTTCGGACTAATTCAACTTGATTCAACATGGATTTAGCATTGATTCAATATGGAATCAACGCTGATTTCAGACTGAAATCAATATTGAAATCAGCATTGATTCAACGTTGATCGTTTCGACGGGGATCTCACCTCAATCTGCATATGGAATGGAGCTTCAAATAACAGAAGTTATTATTTGGGACAAAATATCAATGACACCTACATGTGCTTTTAATGCAGTTGATGGATTTTTCTTCGATAATTTTAAGAGTGACACAATTTTTGGAGGTAAAATTGTGATAGTAACAGGTGACTTTAGGCAGACTTTACTAGTTATATGATCCCGTATAGCACCTAATCTTTAAGTAATATTCCCTAAGGCTTGCATTGGCAGACTTGGCAGATTCAAAAATACCATAGCAAGATTATATAATATTCTGGATACTCTGGATACGCTGGATTCCAGCAATATTGCTGCGAAGAGTAATGTCCATTTGTGGATTTCCTTTTCAAAAAACAATATGTGTATTACAGCATTATTGTCTGAAAATTATTTGCAATATCGTGCCAATATTGTAAAATAAAGATAAAAAACATTAAATAAAAATGCTTACATAATTGTTTTAATTTAATGTTTTTTACCTTCACTTTACAGTATTGACACAATATTGCAAATAATCTTCAAACAATAATTGTATTAATTATTGATTAACTATTGATTAATTTCCGATTCATCCCTTAAGAGTAGTTAAGCAAATATCCATTATTCCGGCTACTTTCTTTTAATCTTCGGTATATTTTCGGTTCATTGCCGGTTATTTTCGGTCATTTCTGGGTCATTTTGTATTTTCTTCGATTACTTCTGGCAAATTTCCGGTTGACTTCTGGTTGACTTCCGGTCTACTTCCGGTCTACACTTGGTCGACTTTCGGTCAACTTCTGGTTTACTACTATCCCTTAGGAAGGGTAGTTTTGGAGATGAAGTGTTCAAGTTTAGCGCGTCGTCAGCTACGTGCAGGTTATGCGATCTCATTCGGGAAGCCGTGTCTGTGCAGGTCCCAACGAACATATGCGCTCACTCGCAAATCGTCAACCCAAAAGCTCGTTTTCCCCTTCGAGACCCTTGGAGCATCTTTCGATCATCAATAAGCACTCAGAGCATATTTGATCGTCTAAAAACCCTTCGAGTATCTTTCGATGGTCAAAAAACCCTCGGAGCATCTTTCGATCGTCGAAAAGCACTCGGAGCATATTTCGATCGTCGAAAAACTCTCCGAGCTTCTTTTGATGGTCGAGAAACCCTCGGAGCATATTTCAATCGTCGAGAAATACTCGCGAATACTTTTTGATTGTCGTAAAGCACTCAGAGGAATTTTGATAGTCGAGAAACACTCGTGAACACTTTTCGATCGTCGACGCGGTTTCCCGAAGGAGATCGCATAACTTGCACGTAGCAGACAACGCACTAACCTCGAGTCACAATAGTCTGGAAGTACGTCCCTGTCGAAAAAATCACGTGATTTATCACGTGATTATTTGGCGTGATTTATCACGTGATATATCGCGTCAGAAATCACTCGTAAAATTTAAGTATTTGTTTATATTGAAATAAATTGTTTATTTTCTATCTGAATAATTATAAAATATTTGATGATATTGATAATTCATATAAATAAATCGGAATAAAATATAAACAAAATTTTCCTGACCAAGACTTGAACCCCTGTCCTCCACTTGACAATCCAATGTCTTACTACCTGAGCTATTTGTGCTGTTGCAAGTTGTAAACACCTAATCAAATCATACACAAAAAAATAATCATATTTATCATTTTATATAGATTATACGCTTACTGCATATATTGATAATAGTAATAAAAACACTTCTGAAATTTCTATTATTCATCTTACAGTATCCATATAAACTATATAAAGTGATAAATATAATTATATTTTATGTATAATTTGATTAGGTGTTTAAAACTTGCAACAGCACAAATAGCTCAGGTAGTAAGACATTGGATTGTCAAGTGGAGGACAGGGGTACAAGTCTTGGTCAGGGATATTTTTTCTATTTTATTGCGATTTATTTATATGAATGATCAATATCATCAAATATTTTATAATTATTCAGATGGAAAATAAACAATTTATTTAAAAATAAACAAATATTTAAATTTTACGAGTGATTTATGACGTGATTAATCATGCGATTATTCACGTAATATTTTTCGCCAGGGGTCGCATGCCGTCATCTTCGGATGCCTCGCGAAATATTCCCTCTTCAAAAATCAAATTTCAAAATTGATTTAAAATTAAATGAACACAAGGTTTATCGTGTAATTATGGTTTTAAGCATTATTTGCCACGATCTATCGAATGAAAGGGCCTAGAACATCTTACTACACTTTTTTATGCATCATTTTATTAAACCTAGGGCCGTAAAAAAACATGATTTAAACTTTATTATTCCCTAAAAATGTTATTTGCTACAACGCTGGTGGTTTTCCCAAAAGCACCAAAAAAGATACGTGTCCGCTTTATCTGGGACATACTGTAGATATAAACTTGAAAATCTGCTGCATTATTTGTGGCTAGTAAATTGACCTGTCCAGTCAAGGGATAGAAAATATAAATTAATCTAATTTAGCCTATGTTTCAATGTATTAGTAGCGGTTACTTCATTTGAAGATAAATTTATAAAAACCTACTTACTTGATCAGATCGTGAAAGAAACTGCATTAATAAAAACACAAGAAGATGTATAGTTTCTTTATCAGACTCTTCTAAATCAATTACTTTGTGAGTAAAACTCGGGTAATTACTGTCTTCTAATACACTAAATGATGGGACGTGAACATCTAAAACAAATTGTCTCAATTACTGAAAATGCTAGATAACTTGAGTTGTTAAGAAGTATCCTTATCTCACCTAATTCATTACACAATTTAGATAAAATTATTTAAAACCTTACTTTGCAACATACAATTTATAGTTTTCCTAAATTTTTGTTTTTCTAGTACGAGCTATTTGGTATTTGTAGATCTTCATTTTGGTCAGTAAACTCACCCTCGTGAAAAACCTACTCGCTTGGATAGTAATCACCTGAATAACAGCGGGGTTGGAACGAGAAATACTCGCGAGTACTTTTTTTAATCTAAAAAATTGTATACTTTTCCCCCGCAAATTTTCTCATTCTTCCCGCAACCCGATAACACTTGCGTCTCGACGAACACCGAGGATACCTTGCCAGACCTGGAGAAATGCGCCAGTGTGCTTGACTCTCTGTTACGACTCCCCAGCACCGCTGACCACCTAGAAGCAACAGGAAAATTCTATAACCTTAGTCGACACCGCGGAAAGAGCTGCTTTCAAGCCTGTGCTACATGCAACACCACAGCCGAGAAAAAAGGGAAGGGGAAGTAACTTTGGGACTCAAGCGCCGCCCACTAATACCGCCGGAACTGTAAGCGCCACAGATCCCAAACCAAGATTGTAGGAAAGTAGGGATGAGATTGTTGCAAAAAGAAAGACGCTTAATGCCGCGACCCCCGTGTTAACGCAACTACCAACACCATCGCCACCCATACAGCAGCCTATGGGAGGAATTACTGGCAGTGTAGTACACAGCTTTGCTCGAAGGCATCATGTTTTGAATTCTGCGTATATTTATCTTTTTTGAAGTAAACACTTCTATAGACTCGCTAGGTACACTTCGACGAGGGAGTGAATTGGCGAGCAGCAACCATCACGGCGGCGCGACAGACCAATTGTCACAAAAGCGACAGCAGCTCTCTCCATCCACCACTCTCTTCGCCGCTTGTAGTGTGCTCGCACAGCCATGCACAGCTCTCTTCCCCATATCAGCCGCACTTTCATACACGCGCTGCAAGCAACAATCAAGCGTTTTTTTGGCTCTACCCGCTGTTCAAAAACGAGTCTTTTCTGCTCACAAGCCATCCCAGATGACTTAAAATTATTCAATTTTGCAGAAATTGATAGTGTTCTAGCGTGGGTTTCACCTGGCACGCGCCTTAATGGATAAAAGTGTTTTTATGTGCTGTTTTTAACCTCCAATTTCATTGTTTTTTTGCGCGATAAAATCTTGCAACGTGATTGCGACGTAAAAAGCGCTGAAAATATATTCGCAGGAGATTTTCGAGTCCCTTCGAACTTGAAAACCGTACTGCGATCATTCCTATTTCAAGGGTGCAAATAAGGTTGCAGAGATAAAACAGGGACTCAAAAACCTTCTGCGAATATATTTTCAGCGTTTTTTAAAATTTTTTTAGAACTTCGCTTTCTAATTTCTACCATTGAAATAGGGGATGATGAGCAAGTGGTTATACCTGTAGTACCCTGCAAAATTTCCTAATCGCACACTGGTCTAACGTGGGATGGAACCAAGTTGCAAGATTCCATAGTGTGAAAAAATAATGTTATTAGAGGTTAAGAAACAGCACATAAAAACAGCTCTATCCCTTACGGTGCGTGATAAAAGCAACTTACGCGAGAACACTATCAATTCCTGGAAATATGAATACTTTTTTATAACACGTGCATCAAAAAGACCATTTTCGGCGCCTATAAAGAGGACCGAAAATAGGGTTTTCCAAGCGTCAGACAAAAAGTAGAGTAAGAGTCCCTGGTCATAATGCATGTCTAAATTAACCCATTTTCGCCCCTTTTAAACAATTAATTTGTTTATAACTTTTGAAGTCTCATTTTTTCGGCCGAGAACTCCCAAAATTCAGATTTAGCAGTCAAAAACACGTCTAAAAAACTTGGGTTTGAATATTAGGGATCAAAAATAGCCACGAAATACATGGCCAATGCCTAGTCTATAGCGAATAAATACATTGATTGTCAATATATTAATTCAGCAATTTTCGTTTATTGTTGAAGTTTTGCTTCATTTAAGTTTTTGAGATCATTTATTTTTGTAACAAAAGTTTATTTTCCACTTAGACGCATCTGCGCATGCGTGAGAATGACGTCACAGAAACTTATGGATCACAGTGCCGCCATACGGCGAAAAACTTTCTGTAAGTTTTCAAGATTTTCTCAACATTGCGTTGACACTCCTTTTCTATAGTCTTCCTGGTTATGGGGCTTGGGTGAGGGTAAAAATTTTGAAAAATTAAAATTAAAAATAGTAAAGTTTATTTATTTATTTATTTAACTCCAGAGTTACATTTTCTTATTTATTAGTAAGTGATTCTATGATTTGGTCTTTTATACGAGTAATGCTACGACGACATTAAAGATCTCATTAAACAAGATTATATTGCACAATTTTTTAGATTCTATGTTTTTGTATTGTAAAGACAAAACTTAACATTTAAAATATTATATTCTAACTTTGTATAATGACACTTTTCATATTTCGTACTATTTCACCAGTTCCGCACTAACCTTTGTCTTGCTGTCATAAATCTATACGTTGTTGCATTTTTGTTTCTTATGTACGACATTTTCTCTGTTAAGTTGAGCCTTGCTGGGCACGTAAGTCCAACCGCACAGGTAACTCTATAGTGTGGAAACATTTCTTTGTGCTGATTAGATCAGTCACATTTACAGTCTGATGTAAAAATTATTTCATTTATTATTACTATGTCCTTATACGATGACTGTAATTTGAGAGAAGACACTGAGTTCGTAAAAACCTGTTTCCCTCTTATTCTTCTGTCAAAATAGAAAACGGCTTTGTTTAATCCTAGATAGTTAATGTCACCATAGGTCATTCTATGACTGGCTGATTTCGTGATTTTCTGTCCAGGTGTGGCAGTCGCTTTTCTGATTTTTTATGAACTGAGATTTTGAAATAAAAAAATTATAAAACAAAAATCTTGAATTAAAATATTGCGAAAGAGATATTTTTAGTAATTAAAAAATTTAGTTTTTCAAAATTATATCTTTCTAATATTTTAGGACTTAAAATTTTACGTTTCGTTATTAATTAATTTGTAATATTCTCCTTTCAAATCTTTATTTTTAAAATTTTTTACCCTTACCCATGGTGTTTACGGGTTTAAGAACTTGAAACGTTCCGGCTTATGTTAGCCGCGAACCGCGTGTAAGTTCTGAGCCCAAGTAGTTGTTAGAGAATAAAATCAGGTTGAAAAGGCTTTAATTAGAGATGAGAATCATTTATATTTGTGCATAATGTACAGAAGATCGCAAACTGATATTCTATGTGGAGATAGGGATAATCCCCCGGATAACCTTTCGAGAGGGCTATGCTCGTTGCATACTAAATATCCGGACGATTGATAGATAGATGAGATCAGCAGTTCAAACCTAGTTGCTTCATCAGAGAGCGTATGACTCCGTCAGCGCAGCGGAGCTCCTTTAATACCCAGGCCTATCCCTCTCCAATGCTTTATACTTGCACGCCATCTACCTGCGCTCAGGTGGATCATTACATTGTCGACGCTAGCGCCAGCAAATGGTCGGTAACTTGCCACTATCGACAAGTTATCCGTTGCTGCTCTCTTACCTGCCAGGTGGGCCCGCCGTCTCAATGCCCCTCAATAAAAAATTGTTTGAGACGGTGTTGTAAACTAGAGATGAAAAATAATTTTTTATTTTAAAGGAGGCGGATAAGAAGGCAGCAACAGAGAACAAAAAGAATTTTTTTCCGTTATAAAAAAGTATGAACAAAATGTTAAAAACTTATATTCTAGTTATAAAAAATTTTAAAAACATAAAAAACTCTTATTTAAAACCTAATAAAAGAAGAAACTTTGGGTCAATGCCTTAAAACAAAATAATAAATCTGGACGTAAAAAATAAGACTACACGTCGGTGTCGTCGTCTATGAATTTAAAAAATTCCTCCAACGCCCGCATTCCGTCATCCACGACCTTCTTTACGCACTCAAATATTTGCGAGAGTGGGGCTAGCTGTGTCTGCTGTCGGGAAAGAGGTTCTGGCGTCACCTTCCCCTTCCTCCTCTTGGCCGCTTGTTGTTGTGGTGGTGGTGGCGGGGGCATCAGCTGGCTGTCTGTCAGCTAAGGCGTGGGCGGCTGTGGCAGGAAGCCGTCAGCGGTGGCGGGATGGCAACGGCGTGGAAGGTGTCGGCGGTGATGTGGGTGGGGGCGGCGGGATGGTGGGCAGCAGAGTCTTATCGACCTGCGTGCCTTTATGACGAGGGGTCTGGTAGTACCAGCCCCTCTCAAAGCACTTGCTTCCACCTACGAATCGCGAGGCCCGACCAGAGCAAACGCGATAGCATTTGACTTCTATCGTCTTGGTTCTACACAGAAAATTTATTTCTATTGAATTTATGCGCGTGTGAGAGAGAGAAATATTGAGAGGTACGTTTTTCTTGACTTACAGGCAATCACGTTCATTCTGCACAATCATATCGGCTGTCACCCGGGTTGCCTGGTGACAGACGTTGACGCGCTCCGTCTGCGTCCGCGTCGACACCTTCCTCGGCTTCGGGTCTAGCTGCTGGTCTGCTGATGGTCCATCCATTTCGAGAGTTCAACTTAAAATGAACTCTGGCTGCTCTTCTTTTTTAGAGCTAAGTACTTTGGAATTGCGGCGGCTAGCTCTCTCTCTCTCTCTCTCTCTCTCTCTCTCTCTCTCTCTCTCTCTCTCTCTCTCTCTCTCTCTCTCTCTCTCTCACTCTCTCTCTCTTAATGTTGTTACTTATCGGTCCCATAATGGTCATTACTTTATATTTTATCATAATACTCATTAAAAAAAAACTATTTTCTTAAGATTTTTGGTGGTTTAAAAGGTGATACATAACCTAAATATCCTCGAGATAGAGACGGCTCGCCGAGACCTGCCAAAACTACCAGTGGTCACTCACTGTTTTTACTGAAAAGTCGCTACTGTGGTGACACTCGCTAAAACTGCCGTGTTCTACAGAAGAAACGGCTGTGTTTTTTTTTCAGTGCATCTATTAATAAATATGCATCGATTCCGACTTTTTTGTGAATCTCGTAAGGTGCTTCGTATAAATTAAAAAATTTCACAATTTTTTCTTTTTCTGCGTCGGATACATTAAATGCTGAATAATCGTGGCCTTTTTGTGAGAAGCACATAAAGGCCTAGTTAGAAAAAAAAGAGAATAAAAAAAGGAATGATCATTTCGATTAAGTAAATAACACAAAATATAGGGAAAAGCTTTTCGGCATAAAAACCCTTTTATTTTACACTAAAATTACACTGAATACACTCAAAATAAGATGAATTAAAACGGCGTGACGTCGCGAAGAACAATGGTGCAACGCACACGAGAAACACGTGGTTCGAGGATTTGATGGAACGACAGATAAATGCGAAGTACACACTCACACACGATTTCGATGTTAGATCGAACGATTTGCTATAGGCAGAGTATTCCTGGCAGTCTCTAGGAGACGGACGATAAGCTATGAGCAAGGATGCTCGGCAATCTCAAAGAGAAAGAATCACGAGGGAGCTCCGCACGCTTCGAGAGATAGTCGAGGACTGACGGACAAGCCGCGCGAAAGAGCGGGAAGCGACCTGCTCAATATGGCAGAGGCAGCAACGAGAGGTGCTGCCACCGCGTTAGACTAAGTAGCCACACACATACACACACACATTCGGTGCGCGCGCAGGTGCAGAATACAATATGTACACGTCCAATGCTGAATTAGCATTGGACAAAATGTTGCGACGCAACATACTGCCGGCCACGGCTGCGAGACTATTTTGAATCACAATAGTTGAGCAGTGTTAAACTTAACTAATAATGAATAGGAACTAAATCTAGCCATGAACCTTGGCAATCTTTGGATTGGTACAATAGATTATACGAAGGTTAGTTTCCTTTGGAGGGACTACCTGATTGATTAGATTTAATATCACATTTCAATTGATTAACCTAATATCAAAACTATAATACAGTAAGTAACCTATGAACAACAATTCAACAGAACGCAGGTCATCAGACCTGTTAATGCATTACGAACTAAATGGTCAGAGTCTCTTATTCAGGGATCTGGTTTACCGGACCAGATATCGCGTCACAAGAGCCGCCCTCTCGGCGCGACTCCCGAGCTTCTGGCTGTAGAACCTCCTGATTCTACCCTCTCGCGGGCCAGGCTTAATGATTCCACTTCCAGAATACCAGATGGTTCAACTCCTTTTGGGCAAACCACCGAGCGCACATCTGGGGCAGATTACGATGGGGAGTATTATTGAGACTCTGACGGGATCGTCGTTCCCTGTTCTACAGGAAATATACATAATCGAGTAATGTTCCGCTTGAAGAGTCCTGATGCTGTCTTGATCGTTGCTATCCTAGCAATACCATCGCCCCCAGGGTGAACTTCGACGACCAAGCACAATGGGCCAGAAAATCAAAAAAGTGATCACGGGCTGTCTTCACACGAAGAAATGCTTGAAAAAAATTTAAGGATAGGAAAATCTTCGTCAGAATGCCTAGTTTCCAAATCCGTTTCCCCCGAAACCCGCGGACGTCTATATTTTTTGTCCCACCTCAAAACCTGACCTCATTTTTAGAATGTCCTTTTTCCATTTTACCGATAATCAGTTAGATCGTTGTATTTTACATTTTTAACCAGAATAAAAGAGATGTGGGCACAGTATTTACCAGCGTGCACTTATATACTATATATAACAAAAATATATATATATATATATATATATATGTATATATAGGTCGTTCATGGTCAAATCAAAGATCAAAAATTTGTTGCTTCTTCAACCTACGGTAAATATGTTCCAGAAACAGTTTCCAGTGCACCTGAATTTTTTCAGATTTTTAAATTACTTTTCACCAAAATGGTAGGGAGCCAAAGATGTCAATTTTGGCAATAATTGGGTTTTCAGCACTAATTAATTAATTCATTGCTCTTCAGGGAAGCATTTTTCACTATAAACATAAATATACTTTTTTTTGTAAAATTTTCTGATTTTTTTAATAAAAGTACCCTTAAAGCCATATATATATACATATATATGTGTGTATGTGTGTGTTGAGGCTACGCTATTTTCATTTTAAACCTTAAAATATGAAAACCTAAATGTTTGATCCGGACTCCGAAAACATCAATACAGTATCGGGATAGTTTTAGTTAAAATTGCATCCCTTATGAGCTAAAAATCATTGAAAATAGGTTAAAAAAATGCGAAAATTGCTTGAAACCGAAACTTTAACCAGCCAGAACCCGAAGCCAAATGAAGGGATCGCGCTAAAATTTTTTTGGGAGTCAGGTACAACATATAGAACATGTATATACAGTTTAGGAAAAAATAAAAATTTTAATATCTTCGATTTTACAGAGA
>JAZHPH010000116.1:112502-126149 GCA_037356405.1 Nasonia oneida | reverse complement strand
TATATATATATATATATATATATATATATATATATAGATTAACTTGTATTAATATTGTCAATCAGAATAAATTTGAAATGAGTTTTCATCAGACAAAATTAAACTACGGGGACTAATTTATAAAAAAAAATTTTGTACTTTTGACATCTACTGTGCGCAAAAAATAAAAACTAGGAATTATATAAGAAATGCTGTTGTATAAGAAAAATAAATACTTAGTGAAAATATCAAATCAATTTGATAATTATAGTTATAAACGATTATTATTAAAAATACAGTTACAAACATCATCATCATGTTTTTTTTTTTGTTATTATAATTATCAAGTTGATATATGTATATATGTATGTATGTATATGTATAAAAATATATATAAATATGTATATATATGGGTGCATAGACCCACGTGTGTGTGTGTATGCATTTATTTATTTATTCATTACACATGCTCATCTTTACACCCTTACGTTGTATAAATAAATATACATATATGACTTTAAGAGTACTTTTATTGAAAAATTCAGAAAATTTTACAAAAAAGTATATTTATGTTTATAGTGAAAAATGCTTCCCGAAAGAGCAATGAATTAATTAATTAGTGCTGAAAACCCAATTATTGCCAAAATTGACATCTTTGGCTCCCTACCATTTTGGTAAAAAGTAATTTAAAAATCTGAAAAAAATTCAGGTGCACTGGAAACTGTTTCTGGAACATATTTACCGTAGGTTGAAGAAGCAACAAATTTTTGATTTTCATTTGACCATGAACGACCTATATATACATATATATATTTTTGTTATATATAGTATATAAGTGCACGCTAGTAAATACTGTGCCCACATCTCATTTATTCTGGTTAAAACTGTAAAATACAACGATCTAACTGATTATCGGTAAAATCGGAAAAGGACATTCTAAAAATAAGGTCAGGTTTTGAGGTGGGACAAAAAATATAGACGTCCGCGGGTTTCGGGGGACACGGATTTGGAAACTAGGCATTCTGACGAAGATTTTCCTACCCTTAAATTTTTTTCAAGCATTTCTTCGAGTGAAGACAGCCCGTGATCACTTTTTTGATTTTCTGGCCCACTGTACCACGCCCAACGGCCATCTCGCGCAAGCTGGATTATCTTCCCTATATATAACGACTGTCCCGACTGTTAGGATGGCAGTGGAATTCAACCATTTCTGACGAAGTTGGAGTTCGTGAAGATATTCTTTATGCCATCTTTTCCAGAAGTCCTGTCGGGCCTTGGAAATGCGTTGGTCTAGAGATAGACGATTATCCGGAACTGAAACAAAATTAGGTTCGGGTAAGAGGTTGGATGGACGCCCTATTAATAAGTGGGCAGGTGATATAGCTAAGGCATCGTTCGGATTAGCCGAATTATCATATAATGGTCTAGAATTTAGTATAGCAGCTATTTCTTTTAACAATGTATCAAGTTGTTCAAAAGTGAGAGTTTGATCTTTCATCACACGATTGAGATAATACTTGAAGCTTTTGACGGCAGCTTCGCATAACCCACCGAAATGAGGGGAAAGAGGTGGATTGAAATGCCATTCAATGCGTTCTGTGACAGCGTAATTCTGAATCGCGTCTTTAAATTCGGTTGTTGCATGCAAATCGTAAATCTTTTGGAGTTCGTTGTTCGCTCCTACGAAATTTGTATCGTTATCAGATCTCATTACTTGCGGTTTACCGCGAATGCTGATAAATCGTCGGAAACACGCTAAGAAACCATGAGTAGAGAGATCGGAAGCAACTTCTATGTGAACAGCTTTAGAGGCCATACACACAATAACACAGCCATATGCCTTAAGAAAACTACGATTCCGATCTTTCTTTTCTTTGATTGAAATTGGGCCAAAGAAATCGACGCCTGTTTCGGCAAATGCGATACTAGCCGTGACTCTAGATGTTGGCAGATCGGCCATTTTAGCATGAGGAAATTTCGGCTTCTGACGTATGCATAGAACACAGTGGTGTATAATGTGTCTAACCTGGTTTTTACCGTTCAAGATCCATAATCGCTCTCGAACAGCATAGAGAGTGGATTGAATTCCCCGATGAAGATTTCGATGATGAGCATCACGAATGATGAGATCCGAAACATGATGGGCTGATGGAAGTAATATCGGATGTTTTTGATTGAAAGGAAGATTGGAAATTTTCAAACGTCCACCTACTCTTATTAAACCGTCACTATCTAAAAATGGATTAATTTCATCAAATTTAATTCGATTTTTAAACGCTCCTGAAGATTTTCCATAAGGACGTGGATTCTTCGACTGAAGCAATTTGATTTCTGAAGCAAAATTTTCTTGCTGAATCAAAAGAAGAAGCCTACGTTCTGCTTGAGCTATTTCTTCTGGAGAAAGATACCGAATACCTTGCGATGACCTGCTAGATGTAGAAACATCCCCAGTTAGCGACTTTCTCTTTTTCCAGCGAAGAATGTAAGCGATTAAACGAACTAAACAACCGTAATTGGAAAATCTAGAATATATGAAACTCACGGTGAGAGTAGTAACTAGCACAATTCCCTCCTTAAAACCTGGAGGATTAGTAGAGAGAGATGATATAGATGTACAAGGCCATTTCTCGTTGGACAAAGCTAACCACTGAGGATCTGACGTCCAAAGCAGATTCTTGAGAAGATCATGAGGTAGCTGACCTCGAGACAGCGCATCAGCTGGATTATCTCCCGATCGAACATGTCTCCATTCGACTTCCCCATCTAGTCCTTGGATGTTCTTGACCCTATTGACTTCATAGGTTTTCAACAAGTGAGGAGCCTTTTTCAACCAACATAGAACGATCATGGAGTCTGACCAAAAAATTACACGCTCAACAGGAAACTCCAACTGATCTCGGGATTCAACGTAGATCTTCTTCAAGAGTGCAGCACCAGCCAACTCGAGTCGTGGGATCGTGTTGTGATTCAACAACGCTACCTTGGACTTGCTGCAAACTAGCCTTGTAGTTACTCGACCTAACGAATCAATAGAACGAACATAGAGACAAGCTCCATAACTCTGCATGGATGCATCATAGAACCCATGAATTTCGGTCGAAACTGGATTGTTACAACTTAAATACCTTGGAATCGCTAATTCTTTCAAGGATGGAAGTTCTTCGGCTAACGAAATCCATTTCGTGTGAATGTTTTGAGGCAGCGACTCATCCCAGGTGATGTTGGCCCTCCAGCACTCCTGTACCAAGGTTTTTGCATACAGCGTCAAAGGACCTAATAACCCGAGAGGATCGAACATCTTTGCGATTTGAGATAAGAGCTTTCTCTTAGTACACGTGTATACAGGGTTTTCAGGATCAACGGAATACGAGAAAACATCACGCTGAGAATCCCACACTACTCCGAGAGTCTTCTTGATAGGGCTGCTCTGGATCCCGCAATCTAAATCAAAGATTTTCTTAGCAATATTTTCTAAAGCGGATGGATGACCACTTACGAATGACAAAACCTCCGCGATTCAAAAGTTGAATCATCTCGTCTCGAATCGCCAGGATGTCCTCCAGAGTGTCTGCACCTGAAAGAAAATCGTCTACGTAGAAATTTCGACGAAGCAGCTTCGCCGCTCTGGGGAAATCTACCTCCTCATCCATGGACAGCTGATGTAAGGTTCGAATTGCTAAAAATGGACCTGACACCGAATGTCACTATGTTCAAAGTGAACGTCTTGATTTCGCCTTCGTGATACCAAAAGATTTTCTGAAATTTCCTATCTTCGGGATGAACCCAAATTTGCCTATACATTTTCGCGATATCGGCTGTAACGACATAACGATGCGTTATGTCGTTACAGCCGATATCGTTGTCGGGAGTCCGATTGGGAATCGTACCTCCACCTGCTACCCACCCAAATGATGTCTTTTGAAGTATGAGTTGTGACTGAGGGTCACCTAATTTTATCTGCCCTATTGCGAGAGATGACAAAGTAGTACCTGATGCTAACAAAACATCGATTGATATAGGAATATGAAATTGAGGATCAGCTAACTTTATATTCTTGAGAATGTTAAATTTCTCCCGAGGAAAAGTTTCAGTGGGCACCTTATCCGCGATTTTGGATACAATTAAGAAATTTAACTGGAATTTAGAATTATTATAAGTTGAATAAAATGTAACTTTAGCAAATTTATCTGAAACTGTATTCGCGTTGTTAACTGCTCTGATGTTGACTACACATTGATTAGTCGATACTTTTAAACGAGAAGCTAATTTAAAAGTCATTAAATTGGCGTTTGAACAAGAGTCTAAAAGAGCGCATGCCTTGAAACTTTCTCCTTTGGTCGATTGAAAGCGCAAAACGGCTGTAGTCATAAGTTGAGAATCAGTGTTGTACGCATTGGAAGCGTACGTTAGACTGGAAGGCAGTCAAGATGAAGAAGATTCGGAGCGATTATCATTCTTCTTGTTCTGGCACTTTTTGCATCGTTTAGTGCTAGAGCAAGAGGACTTATGAGCATAGAGGCAATTACGACAAAGCTGATGAGAATTAACGAAACCCCACTTATCCTTTATCGCAAGCTTATTAAATTGAGGACAGCAGTAAAGCCTGTGAAACTGAGCACATTTAACGCAAACGCTAGTAGAAGTGTCTGATGTTGTTACAAAAGTCCCTGCGTTTGTCTTCTGACCCTTCGAAGAAAACGACTGTGATTTATCTCCTGCCCGTTTTCTACTCCCTGATTCGCTCTGAGAAAGATCATCTATCTGGCGCAATTTGTGAATAGTATTTTGTAAGAAAGTGAAAATTTCTTCTAAGGTAGGCAATTTGTCGCCAGATAAACGATTTACCCACCTTGATTTTACACTACTCGGAAAACTACGTTCTAATAAGCAAACTGATGCTGCGTCAGGAATATTTATATCTAACGTTTGTAGTACCTTGAGATGTTGACGCATTGTGTACGTCAGACTAGCTAAAGGTTTATATTTCGCTTCTGTGACCTTAGGCAAGGTGAAAATTTTATTAAGATGTCCGTTAACGACAAGACGCTTTTGATCGTACGCCTTGCACAAGGCGTCCCAAGCGAGAGAGTAATTTTCATCACTAATTTCAAATTCCTCTATTATTTGCGCAGCGAGCCCCTGCACGGCATTACTAAGCTGAGAATGCTTAACGTAATTCGAGATTTCCGTGCGATTGTGAACTACCGATTGGAAGTTATTTTTCCATGCATTCCACTTTTCACGACTACCATCGAATTTATGCGTATCTACAATGGGAAGTTTAGGCAAATCTTGCCTCCCAGTATAAGTAATAAAGTAGAATTTGCCAGAGGAGAGAATGATGCTAACTTTTGAACCTGATCGGAAAGTGCATAAAATTTAGATTTCAGATTTGTGAATACAGCTATACGCGAACTATCAGGGTTTAAATCGCGTAATTCCTTATGATTCATGATATAAGCAGAAAATAACTTCTGAACCTGTTTCAAACGGTATTCTGCTCCCTGCGCGTCCGTCCTGCTTTGTTCTAAATAAACCTGTAGATCATTGATACATTCCTCCAAGGCTAAACTCTTAATTTCGATATAACGTGCACGTTTTTCTGCCTTTTCACCCATTTTGAATGCGAATTAAGCCCTTATTGCAAACCTCTAATTCGCTTTAAACTTTCAACAAATTTATTGATCCTGTAATCAATCGCGAACAAACGAACGAATTTACAGAAGCTAGAATTTATTTTTAGAAAACAAAAATTCAATGCAAAGAAAAAACAAACCGCCTCAGAATTTATTACGTTTAAGTATTCAAAACAAATTGAATTGAGTCACGACTATTAACACTAACTTTAATGCGCACTAATAAATTTAAACGCAAAATAACTTTTACTTATCTTGCTTTCGTGGAAACGAAGTCGCCGTTCGGCCGCGTGTTGAGTCCCCCTGGTCGGAAGCGATGGCAAAACGTGAAGTAGAAATGGCCGAATCCCGCGCGCTGCTGAGTGGCGCCACGTGATCCCGCGCCGCAGCGTCGCCTTTGTCTCCTAATTCGAATTCGAGGAAGAAGGGGAGGAAGCGGCAAACACTGTCACGTTGTGACAAGTTGTTTTTAGCGCCTTTTTGGCGCGATTTTGATGATGTTTTTTCCTCGCGCACTGCACTTTCGCGACGTCACTTTCCGAATATTGAGATGAAAGAGGTAGAGATTCTATCTCACAGGAGGCACCATGAATAATTGTGGCCTTTTTGTTAGAAGCACATAAAGGCCTAGTTAGAAAAAAAAGAGAATAAAAAAAGGAATGATCGTTTCGATTAAGTAAATAACACAAAATATAGGGAAAAGCTTTTCGGCATAAAAACCCTTTTATTTTACACTAAAATTACACTGAATACACTCAAAATAAGATGAATTAAAACGAATGAATTTGTATCACTATATACGCAAACGAACAAAGATCGGCGTGACGTCGCGAAGAACAATGGTGCAACGCACACGAGAAACACGTGGTTCGAGGATTTGATGGAACGACAGATAAATGCGAAGTACACACTCACACACGATTTCGATGTTAGATCGAACGATTTGCTATAGGCAGAGTATTCCTGGCAGTCTCTAGGAGACGGACGATAAGCTATGAGCAAGGATGCTCGGCAATCTCAAAGAGAAAGAATCTTAGAAAGAAAGAATCGCGAGGAAGCTCCGCACGCTTCGAGAGATAGTCGAGGACTGACGGACAAGCCGCGCGAAAGAGCGGCAGCGACCCGCTCAATATGGCGGAGGCAGCAACGAGAGGTACTGCTACCGCGTTAGACTATGTAGCCACACATATACACACACACATTCCGCGCGCGCGCAGGCGCAGAATACAATATGTACACGTCCAATGCTGAATTAGCATTGGACAAACTGTTGCGACGCAACAAATGCCTTACCCATTACTTTATTGCCTATTTCTAATTCGAAATATTTTTTTCGATATTTTTTTTTCGTTAGATATTAATTCGCTTTCGGGCAGTATGAATACATATTTTTCGCACATTCGTGTGGGTTTTTGGCCGAGGTGTAATTCTGTTGGTGTAAAGTTCGTAGTTTCGTGATGCGTTTCACTAATTATGTTTTGTATGCTTTTTACGTATCGTGACCAACCTTTGTGTTAGTCACTTATAAAAGTATGGAAAAATCGTCCTAATTCTCTATGCACTCTTTCGACAATGTTGCTTTGCAGCTGTCGAGTTAATGAGTATACTACTTTGATATTTTCATTTTTTAACATATTTACATATTTTTCGCTTGTGGAAGCGATACTAAGCGATCGCTTCCGGTTTACCGTAGGTTGGTATCAAGTAACGTGGTAGCGCCACGAAGGCGAGTTTGAAAAGCAGACGAAGCCGCGGCGCCGCGACACTATTTACTTCTATATTGGTGTTCGGATTTTATAGTATCGAAAAAAAAATGCATATTATTACTGTTTTTAATTAAATTATTGAATCATCAGCATGTTTTTGTGTTAAACTATGATTCTACCAAAAATATTGGTAAAAAAAACTGTTTCATTTTCAACATAAATGGATGTGTAATTCCCGAATGCTCAAATCATCTCTTTATTCTCCAGACAAATGTTAGGACCGTTAAGTTAGCTGCGCATGCAGTATAGTTATAGATTTATTATTCATTATTGCTTTTTCGTCATTAACCTCGTAGCTTATATCAGTGGCTTATATTTTATTAAGATTTCCAGTAAAAATATTAGCAAAATTTATGTAATTATGTAATAATGAACGATGTGGGATTTTGCGATTCTTCAGACAGAAAAACGTTAGGACCGTGAAGTTGGCCACTTATAAACTATATATATATAGTGTAGTTGGATATTGCTTTCCCACACACTTCTATCATATCAAGTGGCGCGGATTATTAGTGCAAGATGTACAGGACAACTGATGATGTCTAGGTGGTGCGCTCCGTGGTTTTTTGTGTCTAGGTGTAAAAATCATACAGAGACGGCGTCTAGGTGTACAGGGTGGCCGATGACGAGGTCTAGGTGGTGCGCTCCGTGGTTTTTGGTGTCTAGGGTAAAAATCATTCCAGGGCGGTGTCCAGGTGTACAGAAGGCCGATGACGAGGTCTAGGTGGTGCGCTCCGTGGGTTTTGGTGTCTAGGTAAATAAATCATACGAGGACGGCGTCTAGGTGTACAGGGTGTCCGATGACGAGGTCTGGGTAGTTCGCACCGTGGTTTTTGGTGTCTAGGTGCAGAAATCATTCGAGGGTGGTGTTTATCAGAACAATCAGTGATTTTATGTTAGTAATAAAAATGTTACAAAAAAGCCATGGTCGAAAGGTGCTAAAGATGTTTATATTTTATTTTTAGGACAAATATGAAATATTCAAAAAATTTACTAAAAAGAATTGATATCTCTAGAAAAAATTAACTTTTTAAAAAGTAAAGGCTAGGCGAGTTTGATATATTCTGCAACGAAATTACTGATAGAAACGAACTGAGATGTTTACAAGTTTATTATATTTTATCGTAATGAAACAAGGAACAACTCTCAAGATAATTACTACGTAACTTGCCATGCCCGTTTCATTGAACTTATGGTGTTTGTATGACGTTCTAATAGATAAAAAGAAAATTTTAGTTGTTCACCAATAAACAAAATGAAACGGGCATGGCAAGTTCCGTAATAATTATCTTGAGAGTTGTTCCTTTGCGATTCAATATAATATACTTGACTTTGTTTGATTCATCTCAGTTATTTTCTACCAGTAATTTCGTTGCGGAATATATCAAACTCGTCTAGCCTTTTACTTTTTAAAAAGTTAATATAATCTTCTATAATTTTTTTGACTACGGCATTTGACGTCGCGCGTCGGAGCGGGTAGAATACTACGTATTTACTAAAGGCATCTATTGTGGTTAACAGGTTTCTACCCCTCCGGCTGAGGTGGGCAGTGGACCGTAAAAATAAATTGACCATAGTTCCCCAGGCTTTCTTATTAAGATAGGTTGTGAAAGTTTTTTATATTTTTTAGTTGAATATTTTGTGCGTTGGCAATTGTCGCATGGTTTTAGAAATTTTGCTATCTTTCTGTCAATTATATCACTTACGTACTCACCAAGCACAAATAAGAACTGAATTGTATAAAGGATTAGTGGATTACGTTTCCAATCGGGCAAATATTAATAATTCTCAAATTAGAAAAATAGTAATATTACCATCATCTTATATATGTAGTCCTAAATCAAGACAACAAAATTATTTAGATTCCATGACTTAACTACAAGTCGACGGAAAACTATATATTTTTATAACAATGACATATAATCCAAATTGGAAGGAAATCCAAGAGAATTTATTACCGTATGAAAGCACAATAGATCGTCCTAATTTAATCCCAAGTCTTCCATAAAAAAGTTAAATTTTTAAAAACCGACCTACTAAAAAATAATATTTTTAGTTAAGTTAAAGGTTATGTTTACGTAATCGAATTTCAAGAAAGGAGATTACCACATATTCATATGTAATTATGGTTGCATACCAATTTTGAGATACTGATCAAATTGATTCTATCATAAGTGCTGAAATACAAAATGAAAATGACTATCCAAAATTATACAATATAGTTAAAAATAATATGATACACGGTCCCTGTAGATCACAAAATAAAAATTGTGTTTGTATGAATGAAGATAAAACACGTTGTACTAAACATTTTCCTAAACCTTATGGCAATCAAACCCATTATAATCCTGATGGTTACCCTTCTTACCGAAAAAAAAAAAAATAATAATAAAATCACGTTTTCAAAACATAGGATTGCAGATAATAGTTTTGTCGTACCTTATAATCCATATTTATTATTACTTTTAGAATGTCACATCAAAGTAGAATTATGTAGTACGATTAAAGTTATAAAATATTTGTTTAAATATTTTCATAACTCTTGTGAAATTTGCAAATAAGCATAATCCAGGTAATGAAGACAATGTAAACAAAAATAACAATACATATAAATATGATGAAATATCACATCTCTCCATCAGATATGTATGTGCACCTGAAGCTATATATCGCATCCGAATGAAAATAAAATGTGTACATTTTTGTTTCATTTCAGTACGATGTTGTAAATTTGTGTACGTTCGCGTACGTTCGCGTACGTTCACGTACGATTTATTTACGTTTCGAACATTTTTTACAGCATTATACAAAAATGTTCGAGAACGTATGCGAACGTACGTAGACGTACGCAAACGTACGAAAATTTAGTATACCAAAAATAATAATATTGATTGCGCATCCGCTCCCAGGTGGCGTCCGGTTTTTCATTCTCGCAAGCGCTACGTTTTTTGCTGGTTTGTATATAAGACCGATAACGTTACTACAAACTAAGTTAATTATAGCGGTAAGAAATAAAGATTGTCTTATGAATTATTGTCTTGATGAAGTTTTGTGTAAATAATTTGTAAAAATTTAGGTGTGAAATATTTATTTTATTCGTACGTTTTCGTACTTTCACGTACGTTCGCGTACATTTGCGTACGTTTGTGTACGTTAACGTACGTTTCTGTGTAATACTGTAAAAAATGTTCGAACCGTAACCCAATTGTACGTGAACGTACGCGAACGTACGCGAACGTACGCGAACGTACATAAATTTACAATATAGTGTACTAAAATGTAACAAAATTCTACGGTGATTTGACTTATAGTACCAGCAAATTTTTCCACTCGTATACTAATGAAGAATACAATAAATGTTTGGCAGAAGCTGTAGTATTCAAGTTTCCAAAATGAATTTCCATGTGTGAATTATTTGCATACATTCTTGAATTTCAAAGACCTATTAATTCGTTACAATTATACGATAAATATAAATGTCACTTTATGAACCCGAAATTACCAAAAATTCTAGCAGAACAAAGAGCTTTGAAAAACATAGAAAGTATTTTATTATTAAATGGGTTGAGATTAAATAATTTCCATATATCTAGTATTGAAAATAATTACAATGATAAAGAATATAATAACGAATTACAAGTATGTAAAGATGGTGATAATTTAGAAACATTAATTAATACTTTGTCTACCAATCAAAAAAAAAAAAAAAAAATTATGATCTGATCATTAATGCTACAATTAACAGCATAGGAAATAATTTTTATCGATGGTCTTGGTGGAAGTGGTAAGAGTTATTTACATAACGTGATGATTAAATATTTAATTTTAATGAATGTTCCGTTCATTACAATGGCCTAGACTGGTTTTGCTGCTAATTTATTAATTAATGAAAAAACTGTCCATAGTATTTTCAAAACATCATTAACTATTAATAAACAAATAACGTGTAATATATTTGTCCTTATTCAAAATATGGTAAACATATTAAAAATGTAAATATTATAATTTGGGACAAAATATCAATGGTTTTAAAACATGCTTTTAAAGCAATTGATAAATGTTTTCGTGAAATATGTAAAAATAACCTTCCTTTTGCAGGGAAAGCCCTGCCTATAGTATGGCATATAAACAGAACAAAAATCCTTGAAACATGTGTAAAGAGGAGTCTTTTGTGGTCAGAATTTTTAAGACTATCTTTAAGTGAGAATCTACGATTATAAAATCCAGATAATAAATTTAAAAATTTGTTACTTGCCATAGGTGAAAACAAAAATATGACCTAAAATGAATTACAAAATAATATAAGAGAAATAACAAAACAATTTTTTTGTGAAAGTGATTTAATGACAGAAATTTTTGGACATAAAATTGATCCTAATAACATTAAAAAATAAAGTGATATTGTCACCATTAAATTATAATGTACTAAAAAAAATGGAAGAATAGATGGAGACCACTATATATACTATAATAATGATCGAATCCAAAGTGACGCAGATGACAAATTGACAAACACGATACCTACAGAATTTTTGAATTCTTTAACACTTAATGGATTGCCACCACACAAATCAATATTAAAAAATGGTGCAATAATTAGTTGCTTAAGAAATTTATACATTGACGATGGTCTTTGTAATGGTACAAGATTGATAATTAAAGATATGAAACAATATTTTCTTATAGCAGAAATTATTACTGGCAAATATTCCGGTAAACAAGTATTGTTGACTCGTATCGATTTAGCTCCATCACTAGATTACTGGGAGAAAAGTAGGGGCGCTGTCGTCCTAAAACGTGTCGCGCAGCGCGCCGCGTCTCTGGATATGCTGGCTATGCTATGCAATACGCGGGCGCTCTGCTTCACCAGTGTTGTGGTTGAACAGTCCCCTCTGTTTGGGCGCGTGACTTGCCTAAAATAGGCGCGCGTATCACCCGTATAGGCGCGCGTATCACCCGTATGGGCGCGCGTATCACTCGTGTACCGGACGTATCGTTAGACACTAGGTTGGTGGCGCTGCTCTTCCACTTTTCTCCCAGTGATAAAATACCATTTGGTATGGTTAGAAGGCAATTTCCAATAAGACTTAGCTTTGCTATAACAGTAAATAAATCTCAAGGCATATCGTTTGACAAAGTTGGTTCATATTTATCCACTCCAGTATTTAGTCACGGTCAATTATATGTTGCATTATCAAGAACAACATCAAAAGAGAAATTAAAAATTTTTAAATGATGATTCTGCATACAAAAATAATAAAAATATTACGAATAACGAATGTAAAAAACGAAAATTAAACGACGAAATGAAAATTTACACAAAAATCATAGTCTATTCTGAAATATTCAGAAATTGAATAAATTAATTATAAAATATGAAGTATCTTTTGATTAATTGAGTAATCGCTACTAATATAATAATACCAAAGTATAAATTATATATTGATTTGCTGAGAACTCTTCACTATTATCACTGAAATCTGCGTCATCTCTACTAATAGTATATAACTCAAATTTAAATTATTTTTTTATTGTCTAAGTAATCACTATTATAATTATATATTACCACAATTTAAATAATATATTGATTGACTAAGGTATTTTTACTAATAGTACTTTACTAAAATACAAATTATGTATTAATTAGCTGTGTTATCTCCACTAATAGTAAATTAATAAAATTTAAGATATTTAAATTAATTGGCTAAGTAATCACCACTGACCATACATTATCAAAACATTAAATTTATATTGATTAGCTGAGTAATAGCCATTAATTATAAATTGTTAAAATATTACTTTTCTATTGATCGGCTAAATCATCTCCACTAATAGTACATTACTAAAATTTAAGTTACATATTGAATAACTAAGTTATCACTTAAAACTAAATATCATTTGTCATATTGATAATTGTAAATAAAATGTAAATTCAAAATAATTATATTGAAATTGAAGAGTTTGCAGATGAAAAACTGAGTCTACAGCGCCGTAGTGTAGTTCTATCAAAAGAAAATTTCGATCGAACTTTTTGTTGTTCTAAAATCTTGGAAATACGAACAGATGTTTACGCGTACTTCGTCGTACTCATGCGATTGCAGCGCCAACCTTAAAATCTTATTCTACATTTTTCTAGAAGTTTGGAAATACAAAATACCCCGTGGCGGATTTGCGAAGCTTTTGGGACGACATCCCCTTAATAATAAATTGTATAAATATTAAATAAGTAATCGTAAAGTTAATTTTGTAGACATATATTAACACTA
>JAZHPH010000116.1:76173-97633 GCA_037356405.1 Nasonia oneida | reverse complement strand
ATTACTTCCTCCTTCTTTCCTCCACGTTCTCCCAAACGTCGGCGATTACATTAAATCCCGAGATTAACGAAAAATCTTGGCGCGTACGAGGCGTCAAGTGTTGCGCACCTGTGTTGGGAGGCACAGCGTCGCATCTTTTATTGTTGAATCGACCTCTTTTAGCATTCGAATCGTTCTGACTTTCATTCGGACGTTTTGTACCACCGCGATAATTATTACCGTCTCTACTCTTTCTATTACCACGACTACCTCGATTATTATAATTTTTATTTCCATACCTTTTCTCTTTCGACTTAGACATCCGAAGTGGACACTGTGCAGCTCTATGCGTCACGAATTGTCTGCATTCGTAGCACATCTTAAGGTTCGTGCCCTGCCTTGGACAATCGCGTCCCAAATGTCCATACTCGTCACAGTTAAAGCATTTGGTGGCTGCTGTCATCGAACTTCCAGATGCTTGCGTGGTTCGTAAGCAGCTTTTATTCACATGTTTTATCATTGTATATTTTATAGCAACCTTGTGATCCTTACCAACAAGAGGTTCAACAATAATATGATGTTGTTCAACTTCTTGTCCTTTTTCTCCAACTGAAATGCGATACTGCAAATCATTTTTAGTAGGGGTACCAGCTCACTCGTTTCCTTCGAAATCAACTGCTCGTGTGGAACTACCTGCAGTAGGGGTACGAGCTCGCTCGTCTGTTTCGAAATCAATTGCTCGTGTGGAACTACCTACAGTAGGGGTACGAGCTTGCTCGTCTCCTTCGAAATCAACTGCTCGTGTGGAACTACCTGCAGTAGAGCTACGAGCTCGCTCGTATGTTTCGAAATCAACTGCTCGTGTGGAACTACCTGCAGTAGGGGTACGAGCTTGCTCGTCTCCTTCGAAATTAACTGCTCGTGCGGAATCATCTGCACTTCCGAACTTCGAGCTGACCTTTTCTTTGAATCATCTACATAAAGTAATGGTTAGTTTTTATAATGAAATATTATTGCACGAACACTCTACGCGTATTCGTACCCTCTAAGCTCATTTTCACTATTACGGTTTTATTTAGATTCTCTATTTTATACTCCTGATAAAACTGATCTATATCTCGCTCAAAATTTTTAAGTTGTGAATATTCTTTTAGGCATACGTGAGTGAAAAAAGAGCAATGCAATAAAATTAAATGTTAATGTATTCGTTATAGGTACGTCGCGTTCTGGAGTATCATATTTATGTGGACGAAAAAGAAATAGTACATATTAAACAAAAATGGAAACATGATAGTAAGGAAATAGGAAGGCAAATCCTACATTATATTAGGCACGATCAATTTTTCTCCAATCGTTTTGAGGTTGCTCATTTTATCTTGGTTAGGTGTTCATAACCGGAAGTGAAGCGGAAGTTAACCGGAAGTGATCGGAAATAACTGGGAGTGACCAAAAAACGACGTAATATTCTGTATATTATACCTTCAAATGATCTTCTACACATGTTCCGTCGAACTGGAAGTTATTCCGTGGTGTTCTAAAGACCTAAGTAGAAACAAAAAATAAATAGTTAACAGTATCCTTCCAGCGTTTGCCAACAATAGATATTTTGCCTAACTCTCACGGCAAGGACGTGCTGGTAAGGTATACTTTTTTGAGAGTCATTCTAGTGCTGCATTCAAATGAACGCTGCAGCCGATTTTTGCATTTCCAGCGCTGCATTCAAACGAACGCTGCAACCGATCTTTGCATTTCCAGTGCTGCATTCAAACGAATGCTACAGCCAATCTTTACATTTCCAGCACTGCATTCAGACGAATGCTGCAGCTGATTTTCGCATTTCCAGTGCTACATTCAAATGAATGCTGCAGCGGATTTTCGCATTTTCAGTGCTGCATTCCAACGAATGCTGCAGCCGATCTTTACTATATTTCTTTATATACAATATTTTTCGTATAAATTTTTGTTTTATGTTCAATTTTAGCATTATTTAGTAGTAGCAATTTTAATTTTTCTCTAATTCTTACCCTAGATAGAGCGACGTATAATTGACCGTGACTTAAAACTGACGATGGTAGATAAACACTAACTTGATTGTATTGATTGTCCTTGTGATTTATTGATCGTCATTGCTAAACCTAATCTAATTGGAAATTGTTTTAGACGCATATTAAAAAGTACTTCTTCCTTAGATGGGGATAATGTTATTCGTGGAATAATAACTAATTTTCCAATATTTTTTCCACTTAGAATTTCGGCTTGAATTGAATATTTTAAGAATCGCTTTACAATTAATCTTGTACTATTACAAATACCTGCATTAATATTTAAATTTCTTAATAAAATTACAATAGTACCAACTTTCAATTGTAATCTATGTGGTCCATTAGGAGTTAATGAGTTTAAGAATTCTGTAGGTAACATAACATCTAAGTTTTCTTCATTATCATCTTCTGCTGTATCTATACTTAAATATTCAAAACAGCATCCTTCCATTATATTTAGAATTTTAAGATTAATATCAATTACATCATAATTTCTAGGAGCCAAAATTACTTTAGCATTCAATGTTTTATCGTTTATTGTTATTTTATTCCCAAAAATTTCTTTAATAATGTCTCCTTCTTTGGATATTATATCGGTCGGAATTTCAATTAACTCATTTTCTTCTTCGTACCAATTACAGTATTTGCCATCGCCTACACTTAATAGCCATTTTTTTAAACTATTATCATTATTACATATGCGAAGATTTTCATTTAATGTCATTCGAACAAAATATAGCCATAAACAACTATGTTTGACAGAATTTTCAATAACTTCTATACTACTACAATGACGAACAACAGGTGACGTTTGCCTAAAATCGCCTAATACAACTACGGTTTTACCTTCAAAAATTTCTTTTACATTACATAAATTCTTGTAATAAACGATTAACTGTTTAAAAAGCAAATTTGGATGTCATTGATATTTCATCCCATATTATAATTTGTACATCTTTCAATTGTCTGCCATCTTTTGTGTTAGCTTTTACATTACATAGTAGTACAGTCAGTTGAATTATAGTAATTTAAATGTCGTATGTACAGTTTTTCCATTAGTTAACAAATTCGCTGCAATGCCTGTCCAAGCAACACATAAAAATGTTATATTATCCATTTTAGAATAGTCTATTAGAACATAAGGTAAATAACTTATTCCACTTCCACCTGGTCCATCAATAAAAATGCATCTATGCTGTTTATATTCAAAACTTTGTAAAATCGTATCAAATATGTTTTTTTTTTTATAATAGTTAATGATTCCACCTTTTTTTTAATACGTTCAGCATTATACTTTCTTGATAAATTGATATTACATCATTCCAATCATCAATATGCGTAGTTATTTTAGGCAAATCAAAGTCACTTAAGGTAATCCATTGACTTGTAAAACTTTTTCAATTGTATTCAGTGCCATATTTTCTCGCTATAAAACGTTTGGCTATTTACAATAAAGTTGAACAATATGTCTATTTTAAAGAAGAAAAAGAAGAAAATAATCGAAACTACGTTAACTGCATTTTTTAAATTAAATCAAGTAGATACTGAAGCACGAAATTATTGATATTCAGATATACTAATATATTACACCTTTGATGAAAAGCTGAAAGTATGAAACAGAAAAAAAATTAATAAACCGATATTAAGGAGAATGTATTTAGTAAATTCAAAAGATCGAGAACGATATTTTATTAGATTACTATTGTTGCATGTTAAAGGACCAACGTCATTTGAAGATTTACGTACTGATGACGAAGTATTGTATTCTACATTTTTTGAAGCTGCTGTAGCAAAACAACTTGTTACTGAAGATGAAGAATGGGAGAAATGTTTAAAAGAAAAAGTACAAATACAATTTCCTATGGTATTGTGTGAGTTATTTGAATTCATTTGCATTTTTCATAATTCCATTATTGTGCGATTTTATATGATACAAAATACAAAGATAATTTTTACCATCCTAAATATGAACAAAAAATAGGAGCGATATTTCATGTAAAGAATATTCTAATAATATGTGCATAGCTTCCGGTGGACATAAATATCTTGTATTAAGATACTGGTTAATTTCGTGTATTCATTATTTTCATTTTTTATGTTTTCATTTTCATTATTATCATATTTTCTAAAATTACTATCTGCATTACGAATTGCAATGAATGCACAACCATGACCTTTGTAACAATATTTAAACAAATATTTAATGCACTGTACTGTTGAACACACTTTTACATTAATGCGACAGTTGAATTTTAATAACAAGAAAGGATTGTAGCGTACGACAAATCGATTATCAGCATTTCTACATGAATTTTTATTTTTATATTTAATTTGGCTACCATCATTTCTTCATTTATATAAGGGATACCCTGTTGCTTAAAAAGTAGTTTTATTAATATAATTTTTTGGAAAATTTGTTGTACATTTTCCTATATTTTGATCCATACAAGGAGAATTAATATTTTGTACTCCACAAGGACTATGGATCATAAATTGTTTTACAATGCTATATAGATTTAGATAAAAATTCTCATTAGAAATTTCAGCATTTATTAAGTTATCTACTTTTTCAGGAGTGTCAAGTTAAAAATAATAACATATGCATATGAGGAAGACCTCGTTTTTGAAATTCAATAACATAAGTATATGCAATACTTTTTCCAAAGATTCCATCTTTGATAACTAATTCTTTAAACTCTTTTACTTTTTATTGAAAAACCTTAGCAACTATATCTGACCTATCAATTAGACTTTCGTATTCTTTAAAATGTTCTACAATTTCTTTCCATTTTGGATTACATGTCATTGTTAAAAATAAATCAGGTTTTCCATAACGATTAACAAGTGTCATGGAATCAATATCATTTTGTTTTTAACATCTTGGACTTCCAATGAAACTTGATGGTAAAATAAACATTCGACCAATTTTCATATTTTCAGATTCTTGTTTTTTATGCAAATAGTCCATTACGTCTTTATAACACTCACCTCTTAAAGTATTTTAATTGTTTCTTATGAAATATAATCTTGAACTTTTAACTTTTAAAAATGCATTAATCATCATATTGCCTGTTAAGAAATTTTTCGTAAATTAAGATACGGATTGAATCCGCTTCTTACACTAAGCCTATAGCAATAAAATTGTAAATTTGAAATGTTATTAATAGCAATTTTACATTTCATATCAGGCATCCAACTATAACCTCCATTGGGATAAATAAGTGGATATGTCATTGGGTCAGTATGTTTACCTATAGGTGGGATACTAATTGTTCTATCATGTCTTGAATATATAACAATATCACGTTCTATTAGTGGTTGACCATCTTCTCTAACAAATATAATTGCAACTTCATTGCACGTAGCTTCATTATTTCTTTCTTTGTCTAATTTATCATTTCGTTTTATTGACATAATAACATTTCTCGGATTGTAATTTATCTTACTACATCGTCTTAATTCTTCTTGTTCTACTTCATGCATCATTTTATAAGCTTGGATTAATTTTTCTCAATAAATTATCTAATTTACTCAATAATTCCAATTTCGTATTATAATTGCTTTTATCAATTTTGCGTTCAGCTGTTGCCATTTCATTATCTAGAACATGCAATTGACCATATTTTCGAACTTCGTTTTCATTTAGGTGCAAAGCATAAACATTGTGATAGATTTGACCACAAATCGAATAATTTGCGGACCATTGCCAGATAATTTGTCAAAATTAGAACTAAAACTTGCAAACGCCAAAGCATTATTGTATGATCTAATATTTTTACGGAACTCGATGCTATCTTTAGATTGTCCGGTTGCCAATAGTTTTGATTTACGTGGATAATAATCAGGATTTTCTGGTAAATATATTTTTCCTTTATGACAGCAATTAGAAAATTTTTTATCCACGGTATATTTAAAACAAAAATGTTTAGCTTTGCAATGATCACAAATTTCAGTCATAGGCCCTAAATAATTTTCTGTAATTAAAGTTTCATCAAATTCTATATTAGCTATTACACCTACAATATTTGCACTTGAAAGCATTTTTACTCTTGCATTAATTTTATTTTTAATGTTTTTATTATTTTAAGATACATCAAAATCATCATATATATTATCGTAACTTCCATTTTCAGCAATTTTTAATTTTTTTATTAATACGATTGGTTCTTCAATATCTGAATTTATTGTTGTCAACCTTCCTCTTTCTAAAATTTTTTTTAAATAATAATTCTTCCAATTGTTTAACATTTAGTTTTCTTCCAGCATTTAATATTTTAATTCTAAGTCTTTTTCCTTGTAGTCTTTTGTGTTGATTACTTTTCTTATCCCAGTAACTTTCCTTTTGTGCATTCCTTCTTTTTCACGTTCTTTTTTTAACTCTTCGCTTTTCATTTTTTGCATCTTATCCAATTTCTTTTTTTGTAAATTTATTTTCTTTTTTTCGTTTTTTTTTACATTTTTCATAAGCTATATTTTCGCAAAGCTTCTTTTTTACATTTCTCTATTAATTCTTCACTACTCATTTTCTGTATCCTTCTCATATCTCGCTGGTTTTGTTTTTCTTCATTTACTTTATAATTTTCGTTATTTTTATACTTATTAATATAATTCAAATTAAGTCTTTCTAAATCTACTGTTACGTAATTGTAAAGTTTTGCATTACCAGTTTTTATTTTATCATTGTCTACTTCCATATTTAAATTAGAATTTTCATATTTTTTAATATTTTTATGATAAAAATCTATTATTTTTCGCTGTTAAATTATTAAATTTGTTTGTGTATTTGATTCTATGATTTCTATTTCTCTAGCTTCAAGCCTAAAATTTACTAAATTAAGATGGGATTTGCGAACAACATTTTTATGTATAAGTATAAAAAAAATACTTCAACTATAAAAATAACTAAGTCATATTATCTTTAATCTATAATCTAAAAATCACGGTTACAAGACCAGATCTCAACTTTCTTTTAATTGTACAAAAATAATAATTTACTATATATTAGTCGGCTCAAATGGTATAAAATTTCAAGCAAACATCTATACTAAAATAATGTAAAATAAAATATTTTTGAAAATTAAAGATATAATTGTCCCCTTAATAAGTTTCAAAACATAATTTTACATTATTTTAACAGTGTCAGATTATCTGTAGTTATAACTTACAATACTACAAAATGTATTTATAAATATAAATGTTTAAAATGTATTTATATATACGATCGGCATCGATATACAACCGAGCGAGCATTAGTGAGCGAGGCATCTGCTGTTAGTAATGAAATTGATCATAGGTAAAAGTCAGTTAAGTGGAATGACACCCACTGGACGCAATGGAACTAACAAAATACCTGAATCTGCATACAATGCTGTTTTTAGAAAGATATATAGATATTTATTATAGTAAATGTGGCCATCCCAAAATCAATTAATTTTAATTTTGCTGTACAACAAAGTAGAGATACAACATTAGTTGTATAAAACCAGAAAAAATTACAGTAACTCACGATATGGTCTGTCATATTGCAACGCGAAATTATTATTTTTAATTGATTTTGAGGCGTATTTATTTCTAATTTATAATAATCTAAATGAGTTAAATATTATACTTTTATTATAGTATTTGGATGTAAAAGATAGATTATTGTAAAATTTGTTAGCCATTTTGACCACTAGTTTTTGAGCTAAAAATCGGAAACCAAAATAATAGGTTTTCGGTGTCGTAAGATTACGGGAGTAAAAAGACTTTTATTAAGTTTATAACGGGAGTTTTCCTGCAGGTGACATACAGGAAAATTGCTGGTTTTTCAAAGTAACGTTACAACTTCCGCGCCTCGGCGAATCTTGTAGTTATGCCAGGCGCTCGCCGACGATCGCCAAAGTCTCGCGACTTCTTTGTCTCGATTCGCCGAAACGTGGGAATGCGCGGTTAGCTCAGCCCTGTGATCACGGTTTAGAAGAGAGGGAGATTCGGGGATAAATGCACTTCACGTTGGACTTCTCTTTGATTCTCAGCACGCGTTTATTTAATTTACTCACAATTTACACTTTATTCTTTTACACAGAGATACCCAGTTTTCCACGATTTATACTACTATTACCTCGTGCAGCAATTTAACACTCGACAAAACCTAATGCTGACTTTACGCAATAGATAGCCTATATTTTCGTAGATAGCCAATATTTTCCTAGATAGCCAATTTTCGCACAGAAGTAGTAAGAAGGGTCATATAGCGAGACCGGCGTTATTGATTTTCCCCCTCCCCTCGGCTTTGGGGTCTAGGCCGGTATAGCGTACCCCCCCTCTGTCTCGTTATCCCCCCCTCGGCCAGGGGGCCTGTTATGGTGTAGGGCATTTTTGATTTTTCGAGGGGCTGATAAGGTGTACCTGTTGCTAAGTGGACATTAAATAATGCAACAGATATGTCCTTATTTGAGGCTGATATGGTGTAGAATCGCCATATTTGCGCTCTCCACTTTTATGTGTGTGCGTTTGTTCTATACGTATGTTTTTGTGTCCCTGAAAAGGCCGATGGATTCTATGAAATATAAATTATAATTTTTTATAACCCTTTTTTTCGTATATAGATCCGGTATTTGTAGAGTATTTTTTTGGCGGCGTTTTTTTCTTCCTTCTTTTGGTTTTTCTTATCATCGATGAGTGGCTCATAGTCGGTCTTTTAATCTCGTTTTAGTAGGCTTCACGCTTTTCTCGCATCTCTTTTTTAATAAGGGTTATTGTGGAAAGAATAAAGGAAAGGTGTGATTGTAAATAATAATAAAATGTATTTTTTAAAGAAAAAATTTGTTAAAAATTTTATTTATAAAAAAAACATAGTATACGCAAGACGTTATTTAACATAATTCCGTACATTATTTGGTATTAACTGTAAACCGTATTTTTTATTTTTTTTTTTAAAAACTTAAAAACAATTTACATTTAATTGCTATATGTAATACTTTACATTTAGATAATAATTTTGTTAATTATTCTATGACATTTTTTGGTGGATAGACAAAACGCCTATCAGCCAAATTTTTTACCCCAACGGGCGTAAAGATTTTTTCCATATCTTCGCGTGTGATTAGCCCGTCGAATACGTTGTCGCTGAACGGTACCGTCCACAGCCTACTGGTCACGGTTGTCTCCCAGCCATCGCTTTCGTAGCGCGCTGATTTGCGCCGCCATGCCACATGCATAACGTTTTCCTGCGCCGCTTTCCGAAACCACGAGCCAGAATATCTTGCGCAGCTGTAACATAACACACATAATTTTTATTAAATTATGTATAAAGAAAAAAATATTTAAAAAAGTTATGCTTACTATGCGGTACAGCATACTTGTAGTATACAGAGGTCGTGCAACAATCTGTACGCCTCTATCCTCGTCACACGTGGTAGGTTTTTTTTTATCAATACATCCGTCTGTTACGATGCGGATGCTATTGATAAATCTTGATGACGAAAACGTCATCAAGGGTGGAGTGCAGATAGCAGCATTTTCATCTAATATTTTTCGCGCTAAGGCGAACATAAACATGTGCCCTTTTCTTAACCACGAATCCGTTACTGCGGTGTTAATACACGCTGCACTCCTGTTGATTGTCCGCTGGAGCGTTTGCGCAAGTTCTAGTTTCTTGAAGGGATCCAAGAATTCTAAACTGGACGTGTAAAACGCTTGTGTGCGATGGACACGGTCGGCGCAGTATATTTGATCTGCGCCCGAAGATAGTCACTCGTGATGGCGGAGCATTTTTTTGTGTACATGCAGACTACCAGTGTGCTGATTATGCATCAAACCTTCATCTATGCGCAGAATATCTTGAAATATCTGCAATTCTTGGGGCTGCTCCTGCTGTTGTTGCTTCGGCTGCTGTTGTTGTTCCTGCTGTTGCGTCTGCTGCTGCTGCTGTTGCTCCTGCTGTTGCGCCTGCTGCTGCTGCTGCTGTTCCGCTTCACAATCAGTCGGAGGAATCAGGGCGAGTATTTCGGCAGTCATGAGGCCAAACATTTCTTCGTCATACGCTGCGAGATCGACGTCGGCACTATCACTATTTACTTCGCTGATGACAGTACTGGCAGGTATCGCGGGCACGGATTTACGACACTCGTTAGCAGGTGCCGATATATCCATGGGCTCACTCTCGGCTGACACTTCGAAAAATTCTTGGAACAAATTATCGCCAATTTGCTCAGACCATACATTAGATACTGCACTAGTGGGATCATTGCCGAACGCTGAACTGTCGCTGTCGGCCACTTCACTCGCATCGTTACTCGGAGAATTTTGCACTTCTTCGCACTGATCGCCTATCGCTTCGGTCAACACCCGTATCATATCCTGATCGAAATACGCAGCACATATTTCACGCTCTGGCACATCACTAGTCGTAATAGTTGCAGCAGGCTGTGTTACAGTCCTGGACTGCAATTCGTGCAGAATGGTGTCCAACTCTTCCGGGTCGTACTGGGCGTCCGTCATAGCGCACACTTGATCGATTAAACTGTTGTCGAAAGAGGCCATTTCTACTTTTTTTCAAAGCTTTGAACGTGGAACTACGCGTCGAGCTATACGGTTCGGAGAAAAATTTTTGACTGCATTTCGTCCTTTAAGACACCGTAGCAGAATAACTTTTTATCTCCGAGAAACCGTGTGCTTTGGAAAAAAACGGTGGGTCTAAATAATATCGTCGTTATCCTGGCCAAGAGACATCTGTATATTTTTGTATACTCAAGGTGTACGACTGTTGAGGTGATAATATGCTGTTTAAGACCACGCTAGGATGTTCGTGTTTTCCGAACATCTTTCACGGAATGTATACAATTGCCTTAACGAATGATTATCTATAGGGACCGGCATATGTACGTTACAACCGCATATCGATGGCGGACGACGTCCGCCGTGTATGAGTATACAAGGGGTAGTGGCGCAATGGCGCTAGCATTGCAGCTGAATGGCGATTTCGGCGGGGGTGTTACAGAAATCCGTTTTTATTTTAATCGTTTTCCTTATTAGACATAAAAGCCGAAGCACAACGAGAAGTGTGTGTCACTTTTCATGAGTGTTGTGCACGGAAAAGACCTCTTTCATTTACCGTTCATAATGGAAAACTCTACTGAAAATAAGTTTCGCGGTATTATTATACGTGTAGTGGATTTGTTGCGATTAAGCGCAAATCATACTGCTATCTGGAGAGTGTGCGACTTTGAGTGGCGTCGTTGCTTGAAACGCATGAGTTGCGTACATCTGAAAAGAATGTTTCGTTGGATTCTTAGCTGTTGTACTATTCGTGAAATTGCTCGCCTGTATCGCTTGATATTCCGTGGAAATCATTTGGCTGTAAGCACAGCGGCCGCAAATTTATTGACAGACTAAATTATTTTCACATGCGCTTAAGTTTATTGCCCGAAACTTTTGGTCTGACACCGTGCGCGAAAAAGGGCTATTTCCCGCATTTGTTTAATATCCCCGAGAACGAAAATTACGTCGGTCCTCTACCCGATGAAAGATTATACGCGTCAGATTCTATGTCTGTCAAAGAGCGACAAGCGTTCTACGCGTGGTATAACAAGGAAACTCGGCGTGATTATGTTTTCGATTTTCAAAAAGAAATAGTAGAATACTGCCGTATGGATGTGGAGATTTTGCGACGCGCCTGTGTTGCTATTCGAGAGATATTTCTGAATGTAGGTAAAATTTGTCCATTCGTTGAAGCAACTACTATAGCAAGTGCTTGCTCGCTTGTGTACAGAAAAAATTTCTTATGCGATAAGACTACAGGTATTATACCTGCTAGCGGTTATCGCCGAGGTGACAAACATTCTCAAAAATCTATAGAGTGGTTGGTTCAGTGCGAACGCGAGTGTGGTCGAGAAATCATTCACGCGGTGCGCGCTCGAGAGTTTCGATTACTCGAGGGTTTTCTAGTGGACGGATTTTTACCACCTTTAAATAGAGAGCATAAAGGCACGGTATACGAGTACGAGGGTTGTTACACGCACGGCTGTCCGAAATTTTTTGATAAAGCGCGTGAGAAATTGTTGGCTTATGGTCGCACCTTTAACGCCGCATACGAAAACACAATGTCTAAATTGCAAAAAATGCGCGATTGCGGCTACGATGTTCGTAGTATATGGGAATGCGAGTTTAACGAGGTGAAATTGAGAAACCAAGAGATCGCCTCCTACGTGAAAAATCATTCTCTAATGAGTCGAATAACTTTAAATCCGCTAGATGCATTTTTTGGAGGGCGAACAGAAAACATCATATCTTTTTACAAAGTCAAAGACGGTGAGAAAATCAAATATACAGACATTTGTTCGCTGTACCCGTACATCTGTAAGCGTGGAAAATTCTCAATCGGTCATCCGCGTATTTTCATAGGTGAAGAGTGTCGCGAATTGATTTGCGATGATTACAACAATCTTGACGGTGTCGAGGGCTTGGTCAAGTGCAGAGTTTTACCGCCGCGAAATTTGTATATGCCGCTGCTGCCTGTTAAAATGCACGGTCGCCTCCTCTTTGCGCTATGTCGCTCTTGTTATGCCGAGGCGCGCGCCGAAGATTGTCGTCATCACGAGCAAATAGCGGATCATTTACCGGTACTTGGGTGGCGGACGAGCTGCGCAAAGCCGTTGAGCTCGGTTATCGCATAAGCGAGATATACATCATTTGGCAGTACGACACGACGCGCTTCGATGGTACGAAAGGTGGGCTCTTTGGACAGTATGTAAATCTATTTTTGAAGATAAAACAAGAAGCCTCCGGCTGGTGTAGCTGACTGGCCCAGCTGATGTATCAACGAAAATGCGAAAGCGCGGTATTTAGCCGAGTACGAGCGCGATGAGGGTATCGTTCTAGATCGTGAAAAAATTAAGAAAAATCCTGGATTACGGGCTGTTGCCAAACTTTGTTTAAATAGCTTATGGGGTAAATTGGGTCAGCGCACACATATGAAACAAACCACTGTTGTCAAATCACGCAAAAATTTGTTGAAGCTTTTATTTACTACCGATAAGGAGGTTTTCGACATCTTACCTATCAATGATGATATTCTGTATGTAAATTGGCAATTCAGAGAAGAAGCTGTAACACCGACACCCTATACGAATGTCATCATAGCAGCGTACACAACGGCGCAGGCTCGCCTCGAAATGTATGGTTACTTGGAAAAACTCGGATAGCGCCTACTATACTGCGATACAGACTCGTGCATTTTTGTAAAAAATGAAAACGACCCGGACGAATATGAGCCGCCAATAGGTAATTTCTTAGGTCCTATGACGGATGAGTTAAGAAGTTATGGCGAGGGTACGTACATAGAAACCATGATGTCTGCAGCGCCGAAATTTTACGCTTTTCGGGCAATCACACCGGACACCGGTGCCACTATAGAATGTTGTAAAGTCAAAGGTATACGTCTAAATTACAATAATTCTTTAAAGATAAATTTTGACAGCATAAAATCTCTAATTGACGATGAATTTGGTGAAAATACCGACAAAAGCGACAACGGCACCGTCAAGGACAAGCGTACAATTAAGGTACACTTTTCAACAATCAGGCGCACACTTACTCACGAGGTTGTGACTCGTGACGAGTTCAAAACTTGTAGCGCTGTTCTTAAAAAAAAGACGATATGTGTCGAAAAACTGTTCTCTTCCTTTTGGTTATAAAAAATAACTAATCCATTGTAAAATATATCTACATCTCAATAAATATGATAAAAATAAATAAAATAAAAACCTTACCTTGATGTATTCTTATCTATACTGTAAAAGTAAAAAAATAAATATATTTACCATTACCCATCACTCCAAAAATCAGCTTATTACCGCGGTGGCCGATCATCAGCTGATCACACCGCGTGTAGTAGGCTAGAGAGCAGCGGTCGCGTCGTTTCAGCTTATCTTGCGACCGCCCGCCCGGGAAAACAGCTGATAACGAGGCACACGATGAGCTGACTCTGACGTGCCTCGACCGCGCCGCCGCTGCCGCCGCCCCCCGATGCGGGGATCGTCGTCAATAAAACAGGTGGACGGTTGTTTGTTTTTGTCAGTAACAAAGATGGATATTCGTTGGAAGCATCTGTTCACATGCATCATATCAGGCCCAACGATGTGTGGAAAAACCGTATTCGTAAAATGGTTTCTCGATAATCTGCCTGAAATGTGCAACGTGCGCTTTGATCGCGTCTTATTTTACTATAGCGAATGGCAAGATAAGTATAGGAACGAATTCAAAATACCCGGTAATTTGAATATAGAGTTTCGGGAAGGATTGCCACAGCCAAGCGACTATTCCAGCGATATCGATAAGAAAAAATTGCTAATTTTAGACGACTTGATGCGTGAATCTTCTAACAGTGTAGTACCCGATTTATTTGTACGTGGCTGTCATCACAAAAATATATCCACTATATATCTATGTCAGAATCTTTTTTACAAAGGTGCAAATCAGCGTGATTTGTCTCTCAATTCGAATTACATCTTTCTATTCAAGAATCCTCGCGACCATGCGCAAATCCAGTACCTAGTGCGACAAGTTTATCCCGAAGACTCGAAATTTCTGCAAGAGGCCTACATGGATGCATGTAGTCTCCCCCATAGATATCTACTCTTGGATCTAAAAGAGGATACGCCGGACGACTTTCGATTTGGAACATGTGTTTTTCCTGACGATCAGCTGCAATACGCGTACGTGCCTCGTCGTGGCAAATCGACTCGACGATAGATGCAGGGTGCGACACAGAACATTATTTAATGTGCCGATTGTAACGAGACTAAAGCAGTCTCTCTGTGACGATGGCCGTACGAACATCCTGCAACAGCAGCAGCACCGATCCACGTATTGTTTGTAGTAAACATTTTTCAAAAAAACACGCGTCTTGAGAAAATTGATCGAACCACCAACCGCCGCTCGGGGTAAGGTAGCCGTAACAGCTACCGCCGCCACCACCGCTGGTACTTGGAAACGTCGAAAACGCACTATAATTCAGAGCGGTGGTTTTTTCTTACCACCGCTTCTCGAACCGCTTATCAGCACGATTTTTTCAAAAATTTTACACTAACATGGAACACGCCAGAAAAATGATTATTGTACCGGAGACGATGGCCGAGCGTTTACAAAACACCACCCAGCTTACAACTGTTCAGCAGCAGCAGCAGCAGCACGCGAAACCAGCACCACCAATAACCGAGGACAGTGTACAAACGCCTGGGGATAACTTATCACGACTAGACGCGGAAATGCATGAGATTCTTAATTCAAAAAAATTTATCAGTGAAGAAGAAAAGTGTAAAAACTACTTGCAAGCACTGCGACGATTTCTGTTCTTCAAGGAAAGCGAACAACTCGAAGAGCCTCGCGATGAGAATCTCGCGACACTGCTGTCGGAAGAAACTATTATCGAAAGTGTGCCAAAAGTTCATCAGAAAAAAGCACGCTTGCTGATTAAATACTGGCAGGCTAACGAGTCCGATCGGCTCAAATGGAACAGCACGGGCGGCGTTATCATAGTCTCGTGTCTCAATCGAATATAGCAGATTTACTGAGCGATATATTGATAAAGCCGAAAAAAGATACCCAGTACGATCCGCCCGTTGGACAATTTCAATTTGCAAAGTTTATCGCCAGCTCCGAAACGCCGAATGAATTCGTCGGGAATACGCACGTTTCAAAAATGATTAAACAAATATCGGCACGAATAAAGGTGGCGAAGCGCAAAAGTACGGATACAGTAGCCACGTCACCTCCGCCGAGTAAAGTCAGACACGAGCCGCGGCCGCCAAGACGATCGGCTCGTGAAAAAGATAGTTAAATCTGCCGGTATGAAATTTGAGAAACAGTTTTATGATCCCGGACAAGAGGCCGGATACGCCGGTGCTCGAAATCTCCTCCGTGTCAATACTTGAGGCAAATCTTTAACCGACAAAGAAAAGAATCGCATCTACGAGTGGTTGAGCAACCAGGACACGTACACACTTCATCATCCGATACACAAAAAATTTTCAAGATTGCACTATAACGTCACCAACATTGACGACGTTTGGGAGGCAGATTTGTGTCAATTAACCGCGCTCAAAGAACCGAATGACGGATTCTGTTACATACTCGACGTCATAGACGTTCTCAGTAAATTTGTATGGGCGATAAATCAGCTCAGACAGTTGATATTTGAAAAAATTCTCAAATGAGCCGGTAATCGTGTGCTTCAGTGTTTACAATCAGACAAGGAAAAAGAGTTTACAGGTAGCGCTGTTCAAAAAATACATTTCTTTTCGCACCGCCCGAAATCCGGATATCAAAGCGACCGTAGTTGAACGCGTGAATCGTACGCTGAAAGAGCGTATGTGGAGGTACTTACCCATCACAACACCAAACGTTACATTGACGTGTTACAGAAAATTGTCGACGCATACAACAATACGATTCACACGTCCATAAATATGAAGCCTGCTGCGGTTAATCTCTATAATGCGCACAAAGCCCGCAGCAACGTAGAGCAGCAGCGCCACGCTCGAGAAAAGAAGCACCCGATACAGCCTAAATACCGTGTCAACGACTACGTGCGCATCAGTCGATTCAAGGGCACCTTTTCGAAAGGGTTCGAAAAAAAACTTTAGCGAAGAAATTTTCAAAATCAAACGCGTAACTCAGCGTCAGGGTATCTACACATACGAATTGGAGGATCTCAATGGTGAAATCATTGACGAATTTTTTTACAACGAGGAATTGGTGCGCGTAGGCGCTGCTCGTATGCTAACCGATCAAGAATTCAAGATAGAGCGTGTAATTAAAACCAAGGGTCGCGGAAATAAAAAACAATTGTTTGTCAAGTGGCTGGGATATCCCGATAAATTTAACTCTTGGGTAAAAGCGAGCGATATTAAAGGAGTTTAAACTATGGATAACGCAGACGACTTTTATCTCGTGCTACCGAGTAACAGCAGCTTGGTCTATTTTTCCGATAACGCGACAACTTGTTTCAGCACACATCTGTGCCGCAAAATAAGACTGACAGGAGATTGGCACGTGGGCCTAGCCGAAATCCACGTGCCGTACACCGTTATGCACATTCAAGAACCCGAGGCGTACTACACTTTTAAACTTGGCAGTGGGACCAGCAAAGACGGCGATCAGTACTACAATTTTCCTCATGGAATATACGAAACTGTGGACCAGCTGACCGAAGAATGGAACAAAGTACGAGATATTCGCGAGCATCAAATACTCGCACCGACTGAATTTCAGAAAGGCTAATACGCCTTGAGACGTACTTGTAAATGTAAAAATCCTCATTATACAACCTTTAATGAAAAAATTCGACGCGTATTTGGATTCGAAGATGCCGTGCACAGATAAACGGGCACTTTTGTAATATCGAATTTGGGTGTAAGCAATAACGTGGGTAGCAGAGTTTGACAACGTGCTCGAAATCGACTCGAATAGACAAATTATATGGGACTTTAATTCCTAAAGTGGCTGGGTGGTGGGGGAGAGAAAAAAAAGGTATAAGATTTCTGACGCTGTATATCGTCGACTCAGTTGATCGACGTCGAAAGCAGCAGCACCCGATACATTCACCATGGCTTACGATTACGTGATAGAACTTCAGGGCTTCAGGGACAAAGAAGACAAGTTTTTGCCCAAAGAAGTGGCTGTAGTTTCTCTGCAAGGACACGTCATTTCTCATTGGGTGATTTTGCCACCGCACGAATTTACCGAGTTACCCTGCTCCTTGAGGATCGCCAACGACTATGCAGCGACGCGACATTTTTTGGCATACACTGGTTCGAGGGCGATATAATACTACGAAAATTACACTATCACCTGTATAACCTTACTAGAACGGCTAAAAGAATATAAATAAATATAAGAGAAAGCACGATATGTCCAATCTATAACGACGCGCAACGTCGAGAATCTCGATGATTACACGACAGCTGGATTCGCTGAAATGCAGAGACGCTTTAAATACCCGCAGGTCTGCAGCTACCATGGCTGTCAGGCAGACACCTATAGAAGATCGGACTGTGCACTCTTGGGAGTACACATACTACGAAAGTGTATCCATTCACACGTGCCCAGTGAAATATTGGAAAAAATACAAGAGACTGGCACCGATGTATTTTATCAAGCTATTCAAAAGCCTATGTGGTCTCGAAGAGGTAACACTGTGCAATTTCGAGGAAGGGACGTGGTGGACAAAATCGGCAGCGACGAAGACACCTGCGGCAGCGACGACGACGAATACGCGAGTAACGACACCGATTCATCTACAATAAAAAATGAATACGGCCGAGATTATGAGAGCCCTAGAAGGCTTAAAAGCCCGGACAATCGGGGTTTACGCTGCAGATCGGATACCGTGGGTGCTGATGACGCCAGCAGCAATAGTGTGTAACACCAATGATCACACTAAACCAGGAGCACACTGGGTATCTATTTACATTGACAAAAATAGATTGGGCACGTATTTCGACAGTTATGGCCTGCCATCGGTATCAAGACATCATATAGAACGCCTACGTAAGAATACACTATTGTGTTTTTATATCACATGTGTTGCGGTACGAGACTCGGGACATTTTGCCGCTTATTCTCACAAGACACTGGGCAAAACGATACCCTTGTCGTCAAATTTTATAATAAGATTCGCAATAAACTTAAATATAAAAAATGTAAGCGAGCGTCTACATTTGCCGATGAGCGTTCTCTAGGCTCGGGACCATGTAATCAAGCGTGTACCTCTAGATTAAGATGTGTTTGATGTATTTGTAATCTTGAATAAAGAAAAATATTAAACGTAATATAAATGTGTTCTCATTCTACCTACGCACATGTATTCCTTTATTAATCAGTAACGAATTTTTCTTTTCTAAACAGACGGATGTCGTCCGTCATGCTTTTCTCTGATGAAAGATTTATTTTTTATTTTTAATGGCCAGTTTATAACGTCCTTACGTCATATTTTCAACAACCGTATATCCGTTGGACTACGAAAGGGTAGTGGGGAAAATTGTATTAAAGAGACGACGGCGGTCGCGAGATTTCATAGTAGCACCGAGACTCTCTGACTGTGCGCTTGTACGCTATAACAACTTTTTTTTTACAAGTGAGATAGTACCGTGAAATCTTTTTGTGCTTCACCATGACGAACTGTCAAACACCCGGCAAACGTAGTCCGACTGCTGAATTTCCAAATCTACTGCTGTCGACGACCTACGCGCTCGGTGTATGCGCAGGAAAATTAGCGTTAGCGCGCGCGAATGACAGTGGGTTAAAAAAAGACTGTTATAGAGAGTGTTATAAAAAACGACACACTAAACTAGAAACATTTCGTAGAACTAACAGAACAGATAATTTAAACGAGAGAATCGTCATTGACAATAAATGTTTACCTATCTGGAGATCGTTTTTCCCTCTTTTTCCAACTATTATTTTACAGCTATAAATAGCGCCCGATAAGCGTCGCGTCTCACTTGGAGACGACTAGGCAACCATAATGGGTCAAGAGAACAGCGCCAAAAAGACCGGCTATAAGCCAGTCATCGATGATAAGAAAAACCAAAAGAAGGAAGAAAAAACGCCTTCAAATCAATTACAGAAACATACTCTACAAATACCGGATCTATACCCGAAAAAAAGGGTTATAAAGAATTATAATTTATATTTCATAGAAACCATCGGCACTTTTCAGGGCCACAAAAAGATCCATACGTATAGAACAAACGCACACACATGAAAGTGGAGAGCGCAAATATAGCGCTTCTACACCAGGTCAGCCTCAAATAAGGACATATCTGTTGCATTATTTAATGTCCACTTAGCAACAGGTACACCTTATCTGCCCCTCGAAAAATCAAAAATGCCCTACACCATAACAGGCCCCCTGGCCGAGGGGGAGATAACGAGACAGAGGGGGATGTACGCTATACCGGCCTAGACCCCAACGCCGAGGGGAAGGGGAAAATCAATAACGCCGGTCTCGCTATATGGCCCTTCTTACTACTCACAGATAACCAGTTAACTGTATTCTACCCGCGAATGTCCTTATAATCGAAATCCCGCGAAGATAACCGAGATACAAAGACAACTACTGATAATACACTCTATTCGTGATTCTCGCTTGTCCCAAGGTTTGGTCGTAATCAGGCGCACTCACACTTCAAGATATCCATAAATTACTTGTTCTTCCCGACAATTTTCCCGATCACACTTAACTAGTTGCTCACGAATATTACAGACGCTGAACAATGTAGCGCTCGCCTGCGTCCGACGACTTACAGCAAGGGCCCCGTTACGGAAATAAACCCGAATTATCCGAAAAGGCAACTACGAAGTTCGACTTAATCTAGCGAAGACCGCCACGAGATATCCGCGCACAAGGTAGCTTGTATTGTGTAATGAAAATCCGAAAAGGTGGAGCTGCAAGCCCGCGAGAAAAGCCTGACGTGAGAAAATCAAAACCGATCCACTGACCTTAATCCTTCCTTTGATGACTCCAGGGGGGACTTCTGTCTCGCGCTCGCTCGCTGCCTACAGGCTCACGCCGTTCTCGTTTGTTGTGTGGCGGCGCATGCGCTGCGCGGTTCTACTCGTAAACTGTTAAAGCTGATACCCGGGAAATTCAAACTCTCGCGTTCCTTACAATAGATAGCCATAAGCTCGCAGATAATTCAGAGTTTAGCAACTCTAAATTACGGAACCCGAGACAACAAAATGTCATTGTCGTCAGGGCTCTTGACTCGACTGTACAATTATTAAATTTCGAGCGTAATACGCAGCAGTTTATGTTCCTGGCTCTCTACGGAATACTGCAACGCCGACCTAGCTGCTTCGGACTCTAGTGTTATATATATATAAATATATATATATATATATATAAAAGGACATGCGTTTATAATTTCTCCCGACAAAAAAATTACTGTGTTTAGATACTCTAATGCACCAAGTCCATTATCAATAGTACAATATTAATAATTGAATTTAAAATATGTTCAACAAAATAATACAAATATACAAAAATAAGAGTAATAATTAAAAAACTTAATAAAAAAAGAAAGTAATGCGGGCTTTGTAATAAAGACAGTATAAACCATATTGGAGGTGATGGTGGCTCGGGTGTTCTCCTCCAGCGGATGGTCCTGGTCGTCACTGCTCTCTCTCGTCTCGGATGCACGGTAAATCGCGGGTGGTATACCGGTAAAAGGTCGCACGTTGTTACGTCATAGATTATATATATATATATATATATATATATATATATATATATATATTATTAAAAATAAATATTAAATATTAAAAATAAATAAAATGTAGACGCAGCTGCGTTCCAAAAAAAAAATGTATGTACCGTAGGGCTTAAGAGCAGGCGAGCGTCCGGACAGTGCAATTAGGCAGTCCGAGGAAATAGTCATTAAGAGCGAGCGTAGGTA
>JAZHPH010000116.1:44097-71427 GCA_037356405.1 Nasonia oneida | reverse complement strand
CTCGCCTTTATCCAGAACAAGTAATGAGCAGGGTTTGAACGTTGCCGCTCATTATCACAAATATTTTTGGGAGAACTTGTTTGGAAGTTTGGAGGGTTGATTGGACTTCGCTTATCGGAGGCCCTTTGACCTACAAACTAACTAAACCTGTTCATTAGAGTGGAAAGGGATATTTGTTTAAAACTCTCGCGAATTTTTAAAATAAAATAAGGAACGACTCCATCCCGAGTTCAGCGGAAGCTGACTCAAAACGGAGATTTTTATATTGTGCGCCGAGTATCGGACGTAACAACGTCTAGACTGTCCTAGCGCTTTTGCCTATCTGTCTCGCGCGCTGGTTCCGCGCGCGCTTCCCAAGTACCGCCGAACTGGCAACGTCGCCCTCACGCATGAAATGGTCGCGCGACGCGACGAGCGCGCGAAATACGAATTCGTGTTCGCTCGTTACAATTTACGATTTCTCGACTTCGGTAGAAATATCTGTAACAATAAAATCGAGCTTCATCAACGGTGACTTTCTTTATTTTGATGTTTGCTACCTCTGTGAGTTTTTAGGAATGTTCTAAGCAATTCATAAGCTTTGCCACAGGCTTAAATATAAATTCTAATCGTTTTAGCACAAATTTACGAATATCTTCATTTTTAGCCAAAGATTTTGGGTCTCTGCGATTCGAACCCATACAGGAACTTTTGCACTATAAAAAGATATCTCCATGAATTTTGTGGTTGTCATAGTTCGGATCGAACTCTTACTTTCACCAATGTTAAGGATTAAATGGCTTATAAAATAGGTATAATACGCACACACACACACACATATATATATATATATATATATATATATATATAAAATTTAAAGTGTATTTTTATTGAAAACGTAAGAAAATTTTACAAAAAATATGTCTATAGTGAAAAATGCTTCCCTGAGGAGCTATGAATTAATTAATTTGTTCTGAAAACCCAAAAATTGCCAAAATTGACATCTTTGGCTCCCTACCATTTTGGTAAAAAGTAATTTAAAAATCTGAAAAAATTGAGGTGCATTGGAAACTGTTTCTGGAAAATATTTACCGTGGGTTGAAGAAGAACAAAATTTTTGATATTCGATTTGACAGAGAACCACCCATATATACATGAATGAATAAAGATTATTTTAAAATTGGTCCACATGAAAGGGATGCTGCCATTAAATATTTGTGCAGATATGCTATTTTATTTTAAAGCCATTCATTCATAAATATGAATGCTTTATGTATTCGTGCATATCATAAGATGTAATCAGTAAATTTGGTCCAGATCCAAAAGGGATGCTGCGATTAAATATTTTTGCAGATATATATATATATATTTTTTTTTTTTGTGAAGTTATTTGTTTGTGAATATGAAATGACGATTTATGTATTCATGCATATCACAAAATGTTATCTGCAGATTCGATTTACATAAAAGGGATGCTGCAAATAATTACGCGTGCAGATATGCTCCTTTATTTTAAAGCTATGTGTTTGTGAATACGAAAAGACGAATACTGTATGCACTTATGCATAACGCAAGATATTATCTGCAGAATTGATCCAGATTATTGTGTATCTATAGAGTACACTTGAAAAAAGTGCAAAGATGTTTACTCAAAGATAGGTTTATTTAGAATGACAGTTATTATTTACAATCAATAATATAAAGTTGCATGAAAAATAATGAAATATAAAAATAACGTTAATTGAAATATACTACGTATCCTCCCTCCTCTATAAAGATTTCTTAAATATTATTGTAGAGAGTAAATAGTTCGTGATTTATGTATCCGAGATGATCGTCGAATCGGTGGTGTGTTTAGAATGAAAAATGACTTTTCTTGAGGTAAACGTTCAGTACGTTGATCCTCAGTTTGAAACGGAGATTCTTCTTAAAGAGTTGCAGAAGTAGATAGATTTTGGAATGAATCATTTACAGTAGGTGGAAGAGATGCGTAAGATGTTGAGGATTGAGCTTCCATTGTAGTCGTAAACATCTCAACACTTAAAGTTGGTAAAGATTTTAAAATTAAAGATTGTTGAGTTGACTTAGCTTGTATAGTCGGTGATTCTCTAAACGACACCGAAGTCGAAGGAAAATCTTATATGATTATGTTATTACTTCAGTAATTACTTCTTGTTGTGCACTCATAGATCTTGAATTACGTTATTTTTGTAACATCGTGTACGACGACGTGTGCTTGTGGTGAAAAGCGTTGTCAAATTAGTACCAATTTTATCTTTAAAAAATGTTACTCTTTCTGGTTTCATTCTTGTTTCTTCCCCTTCTTCTGATTTCTTTGTAAAAGCACGAATTTGATCAACGCGTCGTTTATACTTTTTATCTATGGCTTGTGGCGCTGCTGGTGTTATGCTGCTGTGAGCTCAGCTGTCCCGGAGCGTTTAAATGAAGTGTGGGGGAGCGCGTATCGTATCGTGTATCGTATCGTATCCTTGTGTCGTATCCATTTTAAGTAGGCTCTTTTTGTCGTACCCACGCATTTTTCTGCTTGACCATTTGTCAAAACTTACTGTGATAACTTATCTTGAGAAATAATTTAAACTCATCTGAAACGAATTGACGGCCATTATCTGAAACAACAATGCTGGGTACACCATAAGTAGCGAATAATTGATCAAGAATATCGATTGTAGCAGTGCTAGTACTGAAACTTGTGACCTTGACTTCAAGCCATTTCCTATAAGCATCAGTGATTACTAGAAGTATTTTACCAGCTACTGGTCCAGCGTAGTCTATATGGATACGCTCCCATGGACCTTGAGGATATTCCCAAAGATGTGTGTTGAATTTAGGAGGAGCATAAGCATGCTTGGCATACTCAGCACAAGATTTAGCAATAAGTTTAATATCTGCATCAATTCCTGGCCGGTAAACAAATGATCGTGCTAAACCTTTCATTTTCACAATGCCCAAATGCGCCAAATGAATGTCGTTTAAAATTGCTCGACGAAGAGACGATGGAATCACAACTCTATGTTTAAAAATCAAGCAATTTGAAGATAGACCATAAGAAGACTCAGGCGCTTTGTATCCATGACAAGATAGATCTTGACCAGCTTCAAGTAGTTGAATAATTTTACCTAGGTTAGAATCTTTACGAGTTTTCTTCGCAATCTGCTCTGCTCGTACAGGAAACTGATTGATCTGGTGGATAATAAATGTGTCAAAAGTATCAAGTTCTGAAATTTCTTCAATAGCATCAACCGTTGAAGGAAGTGGAACACATAATCTGCATTTGCATTAGCTTTAGTTGGCTTGAACTTAATATCGTAGTTAAAATAAGCTAAATAATCAGCATAATTAGCCATTCGACTGATACAAAGAACAGGAAGTGATTTTTGAGGATGAAAAATCTGTGTCAATGGCTTGTGATCTGTAAACAGCGTAAAATGACAAGCGTAAAAATACTTAAAAAATTTTTGAAAAGCCCATACAATAGCTAAAGCTTCCTTGTCGATTTGAGGATAGCGTTGTTCAGTAGCAGTTAATTTACGGCTCAAATAAGCAATTAGCCTTTCGATTTCGTTGCTAAGTTTATGTGATAAAACAGCTCCAAGTCCTACTTTGCTTGCATCAGTGGCGAGTATGAGAGGTAAGGATGGGTCGTATGGCATCAAAACTTAAGGAGAAATGAGAATATTTTTAAGCTCTTCGTATGCTTTATCAGCAGTAGGCGACCATTCAAAAGATGATGTAATAAGCATGTCCCGAAGTAGTCGAGATTTTGTAGCTAAGTCAGGAATGAATGAATTGTAGTACGTAGCTTTACCAATAAACAATTCTAATTCTTGAGGTGTAAAAGGTTAAGGTGCATCACGAATTGCCTTGATGTGAAAATCAGATTTATGAATGCCTTGTGTATCTAGTTTATGACCCAGAAATTCTACAGAATTTGTAGCGAAAACACATTTACGTCGATTGAGAGGAACGCCCATTTCAAGAAGACGGATGAAACACGTTTCCAGGATAATCAACAATTCTTCGAAACTTTTAGCCCATACAATGATGTCGTTCAAGAAATTTTCAACGTTTTTTAGACCTTGTAAGATTTCTTTTAATCGACGTTGCCAAACTGCAGGAACGTTAGCTGCGCCATTAACAGCTTGTGTAGGACGAACTAATCCATGTGTAGAAGTATTGAGGGTTAAAGCATGGCTGTACTCACCGTCAGCAGGAAGATGAGTATAAGCATCTGTAATATCAAGATGTGCGTAAATTTTGGCTCCTTTAACTTTGTTGAAAATGTCACTAGGATTTGGAATACGACATTCATCTATTATTATACGTGGATTAAAAGTAGGTTTATAATAGCCAGTTATACAAATATCATAATTTTTAGGCACGACCGCGACACGGAAGTGCCTTATAGTTTTGTCATCGAAAAATGTGTGAGATGCGATGACTCACGCAATTTTCGACAATCGAGCTGAAATTTTTGGAGGAGTCTCCTCTTGCACAAACCTAAAAACTAATTTTTTTTATATCCTGATCGTCTACGTTTTTTTAATTACGGGCACAATTTGTTCAATTTTCGCGTTTGCGAATTCGCAGAATGCAATCACATCCAAAAATCGTTAAAAACGGGTTTTTGGCTCTAACTTGGATTCTATGCATTATACAAAAAAAAGTTATAGAGAAAAGTTGTAGATCTTGAAGAAATACAACTTTTTTTTACTTACACTTAAGCGTGAAAATGCTTTTAATTCGAGTTAATAGGCCAAAATCAAATTTTTTATAGCAATAAACCAGTTATACAAATATCATCAGCGAAGCGCGAGCATCAGGCAATATCGAGGCGAGCGCGAAGTGCGAGCGTCGGTTGATCGGGCAAGCGCGAGCGTTAGCGGTCGTACCATACACGCAAAATGCGAAGCGTATTGCGCGCCTTTCATCGCTTCGCGATGCGAGGCGGCAAGCCACCGTGGCCGTAAGGCGACGTGTGGCGCGCTAGTTTTTAATAACGACGTGTGTAGGCGAAGCCCACTCAGAAAATCCACTTTTTTGTAAAATCCAGACGCAAGTTTAGCGTCAACTGTTCTAGAATATTTGTCGCGTAACGCATATGCTATATCTTGAGCACGAGTAAAAACAGGAGTTCCAGGATTAAAATATACCTTAACTGGAGGTCCAATCAATTTCGTGACTGAATTGTACGATCCATTCACGACCAAACAAGGAATCGTAAGAGCCTTGAATAACGTAGACCGATGCAGTTGAGGCGATGTTGTGAGTAACTTATGCATTTCTCAGAAGTTGGCTGCAATTGAAAATTAGGTTTGAGGTTACGAAGTGTATCGCTACCAATAAAACCATATGGTGCACCAGAATCTAATTCCATATTCAATTTATGGCCTTTAATGAGCACTTGGAGTATTTTCTTACCACAGAAATCAATAACGTGGATTTCTTCGACTACGTTGAAACATTTCAATGTATCTCTTTGTTGTGCAGGCTCTTCAGAACTTTGTATTTAAGAAGTAGAAAGCGAAGATGAAGCTCTGCAAACTTTCGCTATGTGCCCACGTTTTTTGCACTTATGACACTCAGAAGTGCGAAATGGACACTCACTGCGTTTTTGATGTTCTCCGGATCTATAACAAGCGTACTGACCTTGTTTTTCATCATGATCTTACTTCCGAGAAGCACTGCGCAATGTTTATAAAGCATTCCGTTTATGTTTGAAATGCGTCGTTGAATAAGATTTTGCATGTATCTTATTAGAAGTACAGGTAACCTCAACCGCTGTTTGACGAGTTGACTCCAATGTATGTGCTATTTCGTAAGCGTCCTTGAATGTAGTAGGTTTATTGGCGATTATTTCGTCGCGCATATCACGATTGGTGAAACCATGTAGGAGCTGCTCAATCAGCATCTTGTCAAGAAATGTATCGTATTCGCAGAACGTAGCTCCTTGCTTTAATCGTAGTAAGAAATTAGCAATGAATTTATTCTGTAGCTGTACAATTTATCGGAACTTAACACTTTCTGCATATTTATTTTTATTGACGTCGAAATGTGTAATTAAAACAGTGCGAATTTGTTGATACGTACGACTTTCTGGTGTATCAGGAGCAACAAGAATTTTCAGAGCATTATTAAGTTCTGCACCTATATATACTCGAGCGAAATTACCGTATTCCGAAATTTTACTCAGTTGTACTCAATGGCCTCTCGAATCTCTTGAAATAATCGCCGACTGTTGTTCCGTCGGGCAAACGATATTCTTAATACTTGAACAGAGGAGCTTTGGGTTGAGCTTGAAAGGATTCAGGCTGGTTTGTAATAGAAGTATTAACTTGTAGAATAGCAATCCTAAGAGCATCCGCCAACGCCTTCGTCACAGCAGCAATCAATGCAGTAGAAGGTTCCTCTACGTTCGACATGGTTATTCTGACTTGTAATAAAATTATGCACTTTTCACTATTTCTTTCTGCGTGTTATTGTAGTAGAATATAGAAAATCGAGCGATTGGCGTATTTTTGGAACCAATTCTGACACCAAAATATTGTGTATGTATAGAGTAAACTTGAAGAAAGTGCAAAGATGTTTACTCAAAGATAGGTTTATTTAGAATGACATTTATTATTTACAATCAATAATATGAAGTTGCATAAAAAACAATAGAACTTAAAAAGAACGTTAATTGAAATATACTACACACATGCTGCAAATAATTTTATTGTGCGGATATGATCTTTCTTTTAAAACTATGTGTTTGTGAATATGAAATGATGAATGCCGTATGGTTCATGCATATCACAAAATGTAATCTGCAGTTTTGGTCAAGATCAAAAGAATGCTGCGAATAAGTTTTTGTGCAGATATGATCTCTCTTTCAAAGCTATATGTTTGTGAATATAAAATGACTAATGCTGAATGCATTTATGCATATCACAAGATGTAATCTGCAGATTTTATTCTGATAAATGGGATGCTGCGAATAATTATTTCTGCGAATATGATGCTTTTTTCAAAGCTATGTGTAATATGAAATGACAAAAATCGTTATGTAATTATTTTATCTATATAAAGAGCACTTACAAGAGGTTATCAGTAGAGAAAGAGAAATTAATATTAAACAATACAAATTTTCATAAATAAACCGTAACTTATAATCTAATAGATGTTTTAAACAAACATTACCATAAATTATATACTTTCATTAATGTATTACATATGTTTACTATAATATTCAAATATATTTTATACGAATTCACTGCACATCCCAAGCTGATGTGAATTATCAATATTTTAACGTTTTTATCAATTATCTATAGTCATTTCTATTGATTAATCTCGAATGAGATCTCTACTATTAGGTATACTGCTCTTTTAGGTTTTCTTCTAAAATGCTCTAAGTTTGTTATAATTGTAAATTTTTTTTTAATAGTGGTGCTGCCTTTTGTTTGTCCATAATATCAATCGAACACCATACGAATGCCGGTCTCGGGTTCAGAGGAAAGGAAGTTTAATAACTCAAACACTGGTTACAATTACTATAAGTTGATTACTCCATTTATTCACTAAAAAAAAAACAACCTTCTTTGCCCTCTAATAAAACTCTACTAATGTTCAAATATCTTTCTCGAAGTATGACGTGGCAGGACTACAGTATCTATTTGAGCTTGCGACCGGTTCCGTCGAAGGTTCGTAGCGAAGAGAGCGACTCTCGCTGACGATCGTCTCATCTCCCGAGCTAGACGCGCGAAAAAGTAGAGGGAAAATCCCCGAGCAAAGTGACGCAAACGAACATTCGCGAATAATCGAGACGCGTGTCTACTCAGCATACGCCGATATAGTTATTATTGGCGCGAACAAAAAGTAAAACTGTATTCAAAAATAGATGCATCGAAGCATTCTGAATTCATTCCACAATCAATAAAGTGTCATTCTAATATTGACAACTAAATTTTATCTTTTTATGAAATTATAAAAATCAACTTTTTGCATGTGTATCGAACGTTATTTCCTGATACAAGGAGCGGAAACGTGGTTGAACGCACGCGAAGCGTGCGTAATAGTGCATTTTACGCACACTATATCGGAATATATTTTAAATACTATCTTATTTAATATTTTAGATAAGTATTAAATAAAATAAAAATATAAAGAATTTATCTTTATATGAGAATATAAAATATGATTTTGTATAAAATTACATAATTTTACATACTTATATTGATCCTTAGTGGAACAAAAATTCTGGACATAATAGTTTTTATCTGAAGATTTCAGACTAAAACAGAAGACAACAAAAATGTTCAGCAGGAGAATGTCGAAATTAAGACAAGTTCAACAGTTATTTACAGGTATTATAAGTTGTTTTTCAGTTTTTTTAGTTTATTGCGGATAGTACGAGATTTTAACAGTTTTCAACTGTTGTTAAAATGTTAATTATATTCTACTATCAGATTTCCAACAAAACTATTGATAAAAACTACCTTTGATATAATACACGAGTGTGTTATTCACAAAATGCTCAAATCAAATAAAAAAATGTTAGGACCGTTAAGTTAGCCGCAACAAGTATAAGGACCGTAAAGTTGGCCGTACAGGTCTACACAGATGGATATTACTTTCTCATCAGTTTACTGCATGCTTGCTTACATGTAGTTTTTAGTGTCTAGGTGTAAGGGGTGGCCGATGACGAGGTCTAGGTGGTGCGCTCCGTAATTTTTTATGTCTAGGTAAATACATCATGCAAGGGCGGTGTCTTGGTGTACGGGGTAACTGATGGCGAGGTCTAGGTGGTAAGCTTCGTGGTTTTTTGTGTCTGGGTGTAAAAACGATTTGAGGGCGGTGTCTAGGTGAATAGTGTGGCCGATGACGAAGTCTAGGTGGTAACCTTTTTACTTTGGTCAAGTTTGTTTTTTAGAGATTTCATGTCTTTTTGAGCGAACTTATTAAAATACCTTAATCTTGTTCTAAAAATACATAATGATAAGGTTCAGGTATTGGATACCCTCGTAGAAAATACGCCATAGGATATGGCCTGTCGATAATTAGTGGCCATATTTTCTTAGCATAATATGACAGGATACTTTGACATAATATGCCCACATCATGTTGAGTTCTTGATTCACTAATAAGTTTATTACCTAAGATTCATAAACTTAATAATCAAATTTACTTTAAATCAGTAAATTTTAAAATCATTGATGTTTAAAATAAGGTTTTTACAACAAATCTGGAAAATAAAAGGTAATATGTTAGAAATGGCAATCTAACCTTACACATAATTCATGCATGTATACAAGCATGACTACACTCAACACTCACATTGAAATGTACACTTTTTATGTGGGCTTGAATATTAGAAACATAAGGTAAAATTTGTCTGTTTAAGATTATCAACGATGAAGTGTAAAAATGATGATCCTGACAGATATTCTCTCAACTCAGTGTTCGAGTCAGTCGCGGGCAGTATCTATCATTATATTGCCTTATATGCAGTGTATTCATGCAAGATATTCAATTTGTGGTGTAAATGCTTTTTTTATTATGTAGAAACAGGCTAGCGTAACAAGTTTTGCTTGTCTGTCTCAAAATCAAATTCTCAATAATTGTACGATTACTTTTTTTAATTTTTCTTTTTGCTCTCGATTAAAATCTATCATACTTAGAGGGCTGAAATTTTGCATGGTAGTTTGTTTTAAGCTGTTAGAACAATATATCCACTTGTCTCTATCGCAACTGCTCTTGTTTAAATTCTCATGTAAACACCCATGTGTACATTTTTCCACCGGAGCCATGGGGTTTGGAGTGGATCAGCTAGCAAAGACCGCCGAGCAAAACTTGTTACGCTAGCCTGTTCTACATAATAAAATAAGCATTGACACCACAAATTAAATATCTTGCATGAATACACTGCATATAAGGCAATATAATGATAGATACTACCTGCCACTGACTCGAACACTGAGTTAAGAGAATATCTGTCAGAATCATCACTTTTAGACTTCATCATTGATAATCTTGAACACACAAATTTTACTTAATGTTTCTAATATCTAAACCCACATATAAAGTGTACATTTCAGTGTGAGTGTTGAGTGTGGTCATGTTTGTATGTACATATGTGCAAGGTTAGGTTGCCATGTATAAAACGTTCGCCGTAATTTTATGGCATATTATGCCCACTTACCGTCGCCTATTAACAGGGACATATGGCCACGATATACCACATAATCTGGCTATACTGGGCATAAAATTTAACATATCGTGGCCATATCAGTCTCAATTCCCTACGAGGGTACTGGGATTTTTATTACGGGGATATCGATATCTCTCGTGTATTGTATCCACGTACACAAAGTCGCCCATGACAGGGTCTTGGTGATACGCTCCATAGCTCTTGGTGTCTAGAATCAGCTTTTACACTAAGACAATAAAAGCTACGGATAGCCCTACCTCGATTGCGACATTGTCGACCGCATGTACCTGGGCAGTAAACATAACTGATTTGAACATTTTTGCACTAGAAGTACGGTGCGCACTGCATGACTTTGTTATCAGTCACCCTAGACCGCATTCATGGCAGATATTAATATGTGGATACAAAAACCTACAGCGCGCAATATATTTCGACAACCTCCTCATCGAAGAACCTTGGCACCTAGACACCGAGCGTGATCGGCTACCGAAGAAACGATATTTGCATGTATGCACAAAAAGTCACGAAATCCACTTCCTGGGCCCCGTAATCAGTGACCCCGAATACTAAGAAAGTTTGTGCAGCGACAGTGCAGCAGCTGTTTAAAAACATAACCTTAAATTCAAGCAGACAATATAAACACATTTACTCTGCGCAGCTTATAGAAATCTGTGGGAAAGCGATACCCAAACTATGATTTCCAAATTTTTGTTGGAAATCATAGTTTAGCCCAGAAAACATACCGATAAGCCAAAAGAACTTACGAACAGTAACGATAAGCATTTTTTTCTGTATCATGAAAAATACGAACACCAATATAGAAGTACATAGTGTCATGGGCGCCGCCTGCTTCTCAAACTCGCCTTCGTGGTGCTACCGGACCACTAGATTGATCAGTAATTTAACTTTAAGTTAAGTAAGCCCTTTATTGACCAAAAAAAAATTTTGTAGCTTTATTATGATTAAATATAATAAACTTGACTTTGGTTGATTGATCTTAGTTCTTTATTATCTGTTATATAGTTGCGGAATATATCAAACTCGCCTAATTTTTTACTTTTTTAAAAGTTAATTTTCTTTTAATGTTATTAAAGGCGTGTTTTTAAAAAAGTTTAGAAAAATGTGTAAAAATTCGAAGATAGCTGTTTTGGTTGGGAACAAACTTGTGAACGTAGAAGACAGCAATTATATAAAAAGAAGAAAACTGTTTTAAACAATAAAAAAAAACTGTTTTTTTCACTTATTAATAGTTATTGTCCGTTGTATTCATTTTTTTATTTATTTTCTAAATTGTAAAACTTTACACTTAAAAAAAATCCAACTGAAGTATCTAGCAAACTAAATAAAACTGAAGACAACCAAAGATTACTGTTATCTGTGTCTTGATTCTGACATTTTTCTGCTATCTTCTGCGGGTCATAACGTTTTTTTTTTTTACAATTGTTTTCATTTTTCTTTTTTGTTAGAGATTAAGGGGGACTGGGAGCTAAAGCTTCGCAAATGCGCCACAGGGTATTTAGTATTTCAAATGCCAAAAAAAACTAAAAATCGGATTGATCTTTTCTTTCGGTAGAATGATTCACTGATCTTAACCCTATAGCGCTGCGCTCATTATATTGATGAAATTTTAAATTAAAAAAAGTTAATAAGTAAAATTGGGATTTGAGGTTGGCGCTGCAATCGCGTAAATATACGAAATCACCCGTTCGTATTTCACAACTTCTAGAAAAACTAAAAGTCTGATTGACATTTTCTTTCGGTAGAATGATCCATTTAACTTAACACTATGGCGCTCTAGTCTTCTTTTTTCATGGCAAGCTCTATTTAAAAAGTTATATGAAGTAAAAAAAAACAGGGTTTTTAGCTCCCACATCTCCATAAAGATATCGCTATCGTTTAATATAAAAGTGAATATCGTATTATTTATTACATTTTAGTACAGAATATAAATGTTATGGTTGTTATAATCTCACTATTCACATTATTTTATAAATGTAAATAAAAGAAATGATTAATTAATATTATTTTTTTTGTTAAATTTGTTAATATAATTTAATTTATAAGTTAATACTGTCATTAAATAATTGCAAAGAGTTTAAAAACATTTTTTAACATTCAAAATTTATTTCTATTTTATTCTTTAATTTTTAAGCCGGTCCTGTGTACTAGTAGCTATAACTACTTTTATAAAATGTTGACTGTATTGAATATATTCATTTAAATTCGACAGTAATTAATTTTTATGAAACGTTTTGAAAGTCGTGCTTTTGATTGGTTAGAATTTATCAATGTGGCAATTTGATTGGAGCATTTCCAAAGCATTCCACAAGAACTAACTACCATCGAGTGTACATCTAATATTTAACAGTATATTTGATAAAGACACGAGTATTTTGTATTTTTAAACTTCTAGAAAAACAGAAAGTCCGATCCAATTTTTCTTTTGGTAGAACGATTCATTAAACTTAACACTACGGCGCTACAGACTCAGTTATTCAATTTGCTAGCTTTATTTGAAAAGTTTTATGTAAAATTAGATTTAAAGGTTGGCGCTGCAATCGCATGAGTACGACGAAGTACGCGTAAACATCTGTTCGTATTTCCAAGATTTTAGAATAACAAAAAAATCGATCAAAATTTTCTTTTGGTAGAACGATTTATCAAACTGAACACTACGGCGCTACAGACTCGGTTTTCCATTTGCTAGCTTTATTTGAAAAGTTTTATGTAAAATTAGATTTAAAGGTTGGCGCTGCAATCGCATGAGTACGACGAAGTACGCGTAAACATCTGTTCGTATTTCCAAGATTTGAGAAAAACAAAAAAATCGATCAAAATTTTCTTTTGGTAGAACGATTCATCAAACTTAATACTACGGCGCTACAGACTCGATTTTTCATTTGCAAACTTTATTTAAAAAGTTTTATGTAAGAATAACAGTGTTTTTTGGGACATTTCCTTCAGTGCGAAACGAAAGGACATGCAGCAAAAAGTCGCACGAATTAGCTGAGTTGCATTCTCTGCCGGGAAAAGGATGGAGAATTAAAGAGTGACTATGCAGCCGGTAGCTATACATGCTTAGCCTACCGAGCCGCATTAGAAGAACTATAGAACCAACATAAATGAGAAAAGTGCAGTTAAATCTAAACTACTGTAAGACAGCTCAAGACCTACTCAACCAGTATGTCCGCGAGATGAGGGTAGACGTTGGTATTGTGTGCGAACAATATAAGAATCTATACGAACCATCATGGGAAATGGACACTACGGGTAAAGCAGCGATCTTGGCATGTGGAAATGTTACTTTCTTTGAAAAAATGAAGACCTGTAAAGAAGGATTTATACGGGCTAAGGTAGCAGGTGTCACTGTTTACAGCTGCTACTCTTCACCTAACGCTCCAATCGAGCATTTCGAACAACTGCTAGATCGGCTTATACAAGACGGAGGAGGGAGGAAACCGGTACTGATTGCAAACGACTTCAATGCGTGGGCTATAGAGTAGGGCAGCATAAGAACTAACCACAAAGGTCGAGTACTCCTGGAAGAATTTGCTCTTCTGGATTTGGTCCTAGTTAATCAAGGATGCACCCACACATTTAGAAGAGAAGACTGTATTGAGGTTTCGAAGTCCAGATCCTCACTTCAGGTTTTCATATTTTAGGATTTAAAACGCAAATAAGTTAGCCTTAACATACATATAGGATTATAAAAGTAGTTTTATTAAAAATGCAGAAAATTTTATAACAAAAGTATTTGGATAGTTTTAGTTAAAAATGCACCCCTTATAAGCTACAAATCATTGTAAATAGGCAAAAAATGCGAAAATTGCTCGAAACCTCAACTTTGACCAGCTAGAACCCACAGCCAAATAAAGGAATCGCGCTGAAAATTTTTTTTTCGGAGTCAGGTACGACATATAGAACATATATATATATATATATATATATATATATATATAAGGAGAGGGCAATAGCCCAATGTCCCCCCGCGAAGTAATACTTGATCGTGGTACCACGGGGGAAAAAGGCACAGATGATGGAGCTTGGCCCTCCTCACCGACTAATCGGTAAGGAGAGCGGAGAGGATTCGGGTTGCGATTGGACGCTATATCCGGTCGCAGGATGAAGGGTTTTAGTTGGTGAGAATCCAACACACGGTGGCTCGGGGCTAGGATTATCTGAATGGTCCTATCAACGAGCCATGTCATGGTCTATTAAGATTTTTCCCTCAAACCTCTCTCTCCTTAAAAAAAAACACACACACACACACACACACACACACATATATATATATATATATATATACATATATATATATATATATATATGTATATATCTTAGAAAGACCATAGCATTACCTTGTTAATGGGGTTGTCGAAACAGCCCTATCCCCAATGTCAGCCGTGTGTAAAATTGACACAGCAATGCCTCGCGGGAGGGCGAAAGGCTTTTGCCCGCTTCTGGTTGATGTGGTCGTCATCACGATAGTCATCCTTTACTTTCTGGGTCGCACACACACACGTACACACTCAGCCTCTTTGTCTTCTTCTGTCTTTTTCGTCTTTTCTGACTTTTTTGAGAATGTCTGCTGCATAGTTGCTGACTGCGCAACATCCATCGTCTGAAGTCAGCATAGCCGTCATAATCAACTTAGGAGTTACTCTGATCTGAATATAACTCTCAAGTTCTTTTCGCATCTGATGATATCGTGAGCACTCGCAACAGACGTGCTCAACATCCTCTGTTGCATCCGAACATATTAGGCAGTTCAGACAGTCATCTAGTTTGAACCGATGCAGGTACGCCCGGAAATATCCGTGCCCAGTCAAAATCTGCGTGAGGTAGTTGTTAACTTTCTAATGTCTTCTTTTAATCCAGTCTTCTATCCTTGGTATAAGGCGATGAGTCCATCGCCCCTTGCCACTAGCGTTCCATCTTGTTTGCTATTCGGCCATTGTCTTTCTTGCGGCATCCCAGATCTCCTTCTGGCTTTTGTCATTCGATCGTCTCCTAGCTTCGAATACGTCCTTTCTTTTCAACGCTAAAAGGTCAATGTGTGGCATGCCTGCTATAATGCAGACAGCATCGCGCGATACCGTACGGTAAGCGGACACCACTCTTAGTGTACTTCGCCTATACACGGTAGTCAACTTTCGTGCATACAATTTTACCGCATCGCATCTGCCCATATTGGGGCTTTGTATAGCATAATCGATGTTGTTACACTAGCTAAAAGTAACCTTCGCTTATGATTTGGCCCTTCCACATTTAGCATTAATCGTGAGAGAGCAGCGCAAACTTTTGCTGCTATATCACTGACTATTTCCAAATGCTGTTTAAAACTTAGTCTTGCATCGATGGTGATGCCTAAGTATTTGATGGTTGGTTAAGAAACGATCTTATGTCCATCCTCCGTCAGTGTGATTTCCTCTATCTTTTTCCTACTGGAAATGAGAATAAATACTGTTTTCTTTCTCGCCTGTTGTTCTCTTCTTCTAGTCCAGTGGCACTCGCTACGTGCACTTGCAATATCATTGTCCCCCACTAGTATACTGGTAGTCGTCTACTGTACGCTCGGTTGATGTTTACTGTCACCTGCTTCGCCTTGCTGTTCGCCGTTTCAGACAGTTGCAATTCTTCTAGTGCTAACAGGAACATCTCCTTATCATAATCCGTCGTTTTCCAACTAACTCTATTGGTCGTTGTACTCGCGCTGGGTCCCTATTTTGATATTCCTCCCTCCATTATTATTGCCTGGTGATCACTATGTGTGTAGTGCTCACTTACTGTCCATGAATCAACTGAGCCAATAAGGCTGCTGCTAACAAACGTCAAGTGGACAATAGACCCTGCGTCTTCTCTTCTAAATGTGTAGGTGCATCCTTGGTTAACTAGGACCAAATTCAGGAGAGCGAATGCTTCCAGAAATACTCGACCTATGTGGTTAGTCCTTATGCTGCCCCACTCCACAGCGCACGCATTAAAGTTGCCTGCAATTAGTACCGGTTTCCTCCCTACTGTGTCTTGTATAAGGCGATCTAGCAGTTGTTCGAACTGCTTGATTAGAGCGTTCGGTAAAGCGTAGCAGCTGTAAACAGTGACACCTGCTACCTTAGCCCGTATAAATCTTTTTCACGGGTCTTCATTTTTTACAGAAAGCAACATTTCCACATGCTAAGATCGCTGATTTACCCGTAGTATCCATTTCCCACGTTGATTCGTATAGATTCTTATATTGTTTGCACACAATAGCTACGTCTACCCTCATCTCGCGGACATACTGGTTGAGTAGGTCTTGAGCTGTCTTACAGTGGTTTAGATTTAACTGCACTTTTCTCATTTATGTTGGTTCTATAGTTCTTCTAATGCGGCTCGGTAGGCTTAGCATGTATAGCTTCCAGCTGCATAGTCACTCTTTAATTCTTCATCCTTTTCCCGGCAGAGAATGCTAGTTCGTGCAACTTTTTGCTGCATGTCCTTTCGTTTCGCACTGAAGGAAATGTCGTCCCAAAAAACACTGTTTTTTTTACATAAAACTTTTTAAATAAAGTTTGCAAATGAAAAACGGAGTCTATAGCGCCGTAGTGTTAAGTTTGATGAATCGTTCTACCAAAAGAAAATTTTGATCGATTTTTTTGTTTTTCTCAAATCTTGGAAATACGAACAGATGTTTACGCATACTTCGTCGTACTAATGCGATTGCTAATCTTAAAATTTAATTTTACATAAAACTTTTTAAATAAAGCTTGCAAATGAAAAACCGAGTCTGTAGCACCGTAGTGTTAAGTTTAATCAATGGTTCTACTGAAAAAAAAATTGATCGGACTTTCTGTTTTTCTAGAAGTTTGGAAATACAAAATACCTCGTGGCGGATTTGCAAAGCTTTTAGGTTGACATCCCCTTCAAACAGCATTTACTACTGTCCTACGTCTCTGTACACTTTTTTGCTATATGGCCAAAACCCAGGCATTTATAGCATCTAGGTGGTCGCATCTCTTGACTAATCTTCCTGATTCTGCAATTAACTCAACCTGCTTCGGGCTTATCTAATGCAACCGCCTTTTGGGCAATCTGGGCAGGCAGCGTTACGACGGCGGTCTGCGTATCTCCATAAGTTTTCTGGAGGGTCTTTACAGACGTTTCCTCTAAATCAGGCAATATCATGCGCCTTGAGCCAATCTTTTGCATCAGAATACTGATTTAAACATGATTAATCATTATAGCAAAATACATAATAATTTGTAGTAACTTCGACTATAATCATTACAAATGAGTGCACTGCATATACTTATGTGGAAAGTTGTGATTGACTTAGATGGTCCTATTCATTTTTAAAATATGGATTGTAATTAGTTAAGTTATTAATTACTATATTTTCGTATTGTGTATCTTTGTCTGTGAAAATAGCTAAATATTTCTACATATGTAAGCTTTTGTAGAAATATTTAGCCATTTTCCGTTTTATGAGGCTTGAACAAGTAAGTAATTTTATTCCTGTTACACACATTCAGAGTTCTGAATTAAGGTAATTAAATAACATTTTTATTTAATAATATTCTTTTAAATAAAATTAACGTACCTGTTATACTGTTGTTTGGTAGCGTGTATCCAATTAGTTGACCTAACCCAAATCTAGAACTTTTCCTTTTTAATATAGGAGCTGAATATTGACGATTGTATATTTTTTCTTTATCTAAAAAATATCAGAAATGTTGAATTGTGTAATTATCAAATATAATTTTAGTACGCATTAAAATAATGAAAAAATGTTTGCTAAATAATGTACACAAGTATACTTTTGGTGATTGCTGTTGCGATTGAATATTCTGGTAAGTAATACAGGAGCGAGGTAATTATTGGAATACACTTTACTTTAGATACAAACAATTTCAAATTTATTCATTAATAGTTAACAATGTCGTGTAGGTAGGGATCATTACGCAATAATAATTTTGCAGATGAATATTAATGCCGAATATATTTTAGCGAAGCGATGTTTTCCCATCCATGTCGCGTTGTTAATGAGCGGAGCACTAGTTGCTCTGCATACAATAGCGTAGTTTAGCTTTGTACAAGTTAGCTTAGTTAAGCTCTGATTGCTAGAGCAGTTACTTTAATTTTGTCGTTCAAATTTGCCCGCGCGCTTACATAGATGGCGGCGAGTTCCATTTTGTCATTTGGCTGTGGGCCGTTTGACTTACTGGACATTTACCGGACAAGCGACCTGACTTTTTGGTTTTGAAGTTGCCCGCTTGGCCGTTGGCTGTGCTCTGCGTTGCCATGTCGTCAGCTGTTGACTTCGCCCTTAATTTTTTTTCTTTTAACCGCCCTTTACTCCCGCCACGCTGGCGCACACTTTCATTATTAGCTTCCTTGACAGCGGATTATAGCAGAAAATCCAGAGGTCACTTTGGCGCGAGATAATAGCCAATGACTCAACAAGCCATTACTTGACTCTATAAGCCTTTTATTTTGGCGAATCATTCTCGCCGACTTACACTTAAGCAATGGTCACACGCTGGGAATGTATAAGACCAGAGCCGGCACACCATGAATTTAGGGACTAGAAGAAAATACGAAAGCTAGCTGAACAGGCAACAATAGTTAGATATTGACAAACGACATTTGGAAATTGACGTAGATACACACCAAGGAAACCTCATGTGGACATCCACAGGCTTCTGGGGATTCAGGGAGAGTTAAGACTGTTAGAAGATTTATTTTCATGTCATAAGGTGTATGAAGATGAAGCCAAATTCCACTTCGTACGCAGATACCTGAGTCAAAATATTCATTAAGAGCTTCAGTATAAAATAAATGAACACTCTCGTCAGACGACAGGAGTACAAAGAGCTAAAAAAGTTCCTTACTCAGCGATGCGCCAAAACGCTTAAACAGGCTGTTCCAAGGCCTCAAAGTTGGCTCGAAACGCCCTTCGGACTTCTTAGCTAAAATGATTAGCTTATCGAAGAATCAAGTGATCCGTATTTCAGTAATCACACTCTGAAAAAACCACTTACTGTCCTAAATCAAAATAATTTATCTAGAATCACAAGGAAGATTCTGAACTTATAAAAAGCGCAGACATTGCTTTCGACTTTCTCAAACACTAGTTACACGTCAACGCAGTGAAGACGAAAACCAGTCTACCTCAGTTTCAGAGGGCATAATCGAGCAGATAAAAGCTGTGATCAAAAAATCACAAAACAACGGCAATTAGAACAGTCGTTATAGAACCAATAACTTGAATAACAAGTCTTGAGTCAATTCAAAAGAAAAACAGGTCTTGACTCCAGCGAGATCCGAATTCTGATCACGTTTTCTAAAAAACTCAAACTTATGCTTTTATAACACCAGAAGCTCGGAAAGAAAGAAAAGCAGTTCAAACTTGCTTGCAAATGGAAACTTAGCCTTAGTCAGAATTATGAGGTTAAGAATCCTATTAATTCTGCCGGAAAAACTGAAAATCCTGCTGTTAAGGAGACTGTAAGCCGGTCAAAATTCCCTGAACGTTTCTATGTGAGAGGTAATCTCTGTCATGAATTCTTTCTAATGGGCATTGGCGTGGACTTCTTAGTAAGGTACCTTACCCGATTATTAATTCCAAGACAACAAACTGGCGAAATAAGCCGACCGACTTCAAGCTCTACGCAGTCAACGTGTCGATCATCAACATATCTAGGGTACTGCAGTTTGCGAATTAGACGTAGGCTTGGAATTTCACAATTGCAGATGTCCCGCACTTAATTATAAGAACCGAACTTCTAAAAGAAGCTGGTAGACAGTCATTAATTCCCACACGCACTTTACTTTATCAAGTCAGCGCCATCAGAGCAAATTTCCTTCTTGGCACCAACCCACAAATAAACTTATATTGTCAATAAATATCCTCAAGTTTTTCGTCCTGATCAGTTACGGGCAACCAAAAAATAAGGAATATTTTATCATAGCCTCATGAAAGGCCCCTCAGTCTTGCAAAGAGCTCGTCCTTTTTCACTAGCAAAACTCAAAGCAGCCAATAAGAAGTTTCGGAAATAGTGCAGAATGAGTAACTGTCGTCTTTCAGACAGCTCTTGGGCTAGCTCTCCGCACATAGTACTAAATAACAACAAGGGATGGCGTTCATGTGTGGATTATCACAAACTAAACATGGCAACGATTCTGCACCGTTACCCCAATCTGTACATACATGATAGCATAACCATTTGCTACGGTAAGGAGATTTTCACGACATTAGATATACGCCAGGCCCATCACTAGATTCTGGTAGACCCAGAGGTTGTGTCTAAAAGTCATCACTCTCTTTGGACCCTATGAATTTCTAATGATAACATTGAGTTTTCGCAACACCACTCAAACCTTTCGGCGCTACATCAACTTGGCACTAGAGGATCTTTGTTTTTATTTACTTGGACGATGTTCTTATTGCTTCCACGTCTAAGGAGGAACACCTAGACATATTGCTAAGTCTCTTCAATGAATATAAGCTGGAAGTCACGAGAAATAAAGTCTCGGCGTAATAGAGCTAATCAAGGGGCGCGGTAGCGCCCCCGATGGCAAGTATAAGTACTAGAGTACTATACGGGCTGTCAGGCGCACCGCAACCTTATATTCTTTGGAATAAAGTTTTCTAACCTCTACAAAATATTCAAACATTTATATCTTATTGAAATACATTGTTTTACCAGGCGTATCAATGTTACTTTCAAAGATATTAAAAGAACTTTTATTTAAAAAAAAGTTTTGTAAAAAATGAACGATCTGTTATCATTTTATAGCTGACCAAAATTTTGTTGTGTTTTTCTTTTCAATTTTTTTTTTCTTCTCCCAACTTCCGTTCTTATCCTCGAAACTTCCGTGGCGCGAAAAATTAAATCAAATTAGAAATAAAATGTATATATAATAAAAAGTTGCAGTCGGTGCATAGTATTTACTAAAATAAGTCGTCGTCAAATTAAAACGAATGTAGTAATGGTAACAGCCTCCAAGGTACCTGGTGCCCAGGGTGGACAGTATCAACGTCGTCTTCTAGAGTTTTATGAGAATATTGTAACGCAATTAGTCGAAACTCGTTACTCAGGGGTTTTTGGGGACGCTGAACACGAATATTGCAACAGCAACGGCTTCCGAGGTACCTGGTGCCCAGGGTGGACAGTATTAACGTCGTTTTCAAGAGTTTTAGGGGAATTTGTAACATAATAAGTTGAAACTCGTTACTCAAGGGTTTCGGGGGTCACTTATTACTCCGTAGTTTATGAGGTATGTGTGGATACTGATTGTAGGTAGTGCTATGGTTCTAGCCTGTATATTTATTTATTTTACAAATCTTATATGACGGTTGCTTTTAAACTAAAACTCACTATTTTAACAACAGTTTGATGATTATTTTTTGAGTTAGTGCGGTATAATGTAATATATCTATCGAGATGATAGTTTTTATTATAATTATTGATTACTCTTAAAAATTCAAGAAATCTTTAAAATAAAACCTTTTTTAAAAGGTGAAAGGTAGGCAAGTATGAACTGGTTTTTATTTACTATTAATTTTTTATTTGATGATATAATTCATTTAAATAATTATTTATATAAGTGAAAAACTATGGTAAAAAAATATATGAAATCAAATAGTTAAATGGCAATTACGTATTTGAAATAAATTTATCAAATTATTCTTCAATACGATTCATAATTTCATTGTTTTCCTAACGTCATTGTTAATTTACTGGCGCTATTCTACACTACTATGAACATACTTGATAAACCCGTCGATTGATAGTTTCTAATGGGAATTGTTTGATTTGATAAAAATGAATAATATTGTCAAATAAACTTATTCTTTCAAATTTAGTGAAACACAACATCATTAATAATAAAGCAGATATTAAAAAATGAAAAATTATCATTAAAAATTATTTTTTTTATCTCACCTTAAAATTATTAAGCGATGGGTTTATCAAGTATCTTCATAGAATACTGCCATTAAATTAATAATGGCGTTAGGAAAACAATCAAATTATAAATCGTATTAAAGAATAATTTGATAAAGTTATTCCAAATACGTAATTGCCATTTAACTATTTGATTTCATATATTTTTTTACTATAGTTTGTCACTTATATAAATAATTATTTGAATGAATTATATCATCATCAAATAAAAAATTAATAGTAAATAATAAACAGTTTTTACTTGCCTACCTTTTACCTTTTGAGAAAGGTTTTATTTTAAAGATCTTCCTTAAAAGGAAACCCTCCCCCCTTACAACACGATTCCACCGATTTTAATAAACTTTTGATGTGTCGTAGTACTCGGAAAAATAAGAGACACGTATCAACTTTATTTTAGAAAATCGTTTTCATCATATCTCGACTTCTAATTAATATTTTGTAATAAAACTAACTAAAAAATATTTGTCATAAGAAAACAAAGATATGAGATGTGTTCATGACTCAAGGCATTGCAACCCTTATTTTATATTTCAAATTACTCTATTTTTCATGTGTTTTTTCTTCATAAAAACCAGGGCATGAGCTCAAATAAAAAAATGCGTTTTCGCATACTCCATTAAATATTTTCGTTGACGCTTTTTAGGATTTTTCATGCAACTGTCCACAAATACCATAAATTATCCTTAAAAGTAATAAACTGCATGAAAATGATAAACAATCCATTCTTTTGTTGAGATTTGTTATATCTGATAGCAGAATATAATTTATGTCAAAAATAATAACGTTATAATTTTTTTTTAATATAGTAGTATAAAGGGAATAATAAAAGTGAAATATTCAATAGATTTCATGTAAATAATAAATAATTAATCTTTCATCTAAAAATACTTATATTTTATGAGTTAGTAAAATATAACATTTTTTAATATTATATAAGAGTTGGAGAAATTATATTGGATTTGGAGAATGTTTTAATTACCGCTACTCATTATTATTTTTATTATTAGCATGATTATTATATCTCTCTACATTAAAAAATGCGTTCAGCCGCTACTGCCGACACGGCTAGTTTAGGAATTTTCCCCCTTAATTACTTCTCCTCAATTCTTCCCATTATTTACTCTTTTTTGATGTATCTCTTGATAATATTAAAAATCTTTAGCCACTGCCGCCGCTGATTTAGAAATTTTGCTCTTTAATTAATGTCCTTTAATTACTGCGCCTTAATTACACACATGCGCTTGTACTTTCTTCTGTGGTAGTTGGTTTGCTTTTTTCTCGCCATTGTGGTGTTGGTTATGCTTAAACATTCTTTTTCTCTGAAGATATCTTTTGTTTTAAAAATTTGCTAACCAAGACAAAAATTACGTATCCCTTTATTGTGTGCACAACCTTAAAACTTAAACGTAAAGTTGAAGTTAAAATGTAGAGAAGGAGACAAAACCGTAACTTCAGAAGGCAATATGAGGGGATTTTCGTAAGTAATAATATAAAATTTAAATATTATTACAATTGCTATTATTTCCATTTTTATATTGATTATTTCAGTTTTAAGATTGGAATGTGACGCTAGTTCTCAAAAAAATGCTAATGAGCGAAGGACCAGTCACGGCTTGTATGTTGACTGGAAAAGCAGCAATGTCTAGGACATAGACTTCCTACTCTTCCACGATGTTGCGACACACGATTTTTATAGTCGACTTATCTTTTCGATTTTTTTTTACTTCTGTTTTTTCCATTTTTGTATTTTTCCACGTGAATGCGTTAGTGTGCGTTGGCCTTAAGTTTGGTAAAGATCGCGTCGAGCATCGCTTACCACCCGGCTTCTCATTGCCAAGTAGTGCAAGGTCGGCAGACCCACAGCTACTGACAGTACCAGGAGCCGGCTCAACGGAGTTAACTGTGGACAATAAGCATGTAGCACGGTCAGGCGCAGCTCGTGAAGTGAAGCCTTCCAGCATTCGCTTTAATTCTTAGGATTTTATAGTACAAACGTCGACTCGTGGATCGAATTGATCCGGGTGCAGCTTTCAAGTTAAAAGGTGACACCAGTTTGGGCAACGGTAGCACCGCCAGACCCAAGCCCATGTTCAACGTCAACGGTAACTTCTGCGATTCTGGTATTCACACCGACAAATTATTCTTCCACAACAATTCCAAGCATTTAGCCAGCAGTCCTATCGACAAGCTCATCAGGTAAATCAAAAACTCCTGTTTAATATACCTAATCGAGCTTTAATGAATCCAGTCATTAAACCAACTCTTATTTACGATTCGCAGCCTCAGAAAGTAAGCGAGAGTCTGGACATACCGAACCGTGAGTCGAGCTCGTCCCTACTGTCCAGCAAGTCGATCGAGCTGAGCAACACGCTTTGGTACTTGCCGTGGCGGCGAAACTTGCGAGCACTAAAAGGATGGCTCGATGCTGACCATGTGCACTATCAGCGACGTTCGCCACGAGGCCACCGTCACCGACATCGCTCCCGAAATTTACGCTTAAACGTTTTATAGATGAAATTCTATTTATTTCATTTTTCATAAATAAACTTATTTACTTATAATTTCGTTCGCATTAATCAGTTAAATTGTTCGGGTTTTCATTTTTGATACATTTCACGACACAATATATAAGTATTTATGTGTAATTTTTGTGGTATTAGTAAATAATAGTACATTATGCAACGAGGGAGTAAAGTCGTTGATTATTACCGCGGGTGAGAGTTTACTGCCCGAGCGAAGCGAAGGCAATAAATCGACCAAGGGTATAATCGACTTTACTCTCGTGTTGCATATAGTGCTTAATTCACGACTGAACTGTGTAGCCACTTTATTTCTTGAAAAGTGGGACCTACTCAGCTATCGGCATTTTAATGGAAATATACTTTTATTTATTTATTTATTTTGTTTTTATATGTTATACGTTTGTTTTTATTTTCTATTTATTCTATTATACTTATTTTATATATTATAAAACAAAATAGCAATGATTTCGATAATTTATACAAAATAAATAAATTTTTTTTTAATATTCAAAATATTCAAAATTTTTATTTTTTTTATGTAATGTATCTTAAAGATTTTAATGAGAACTTTCGAATGATCATAATATTTTGCTTCAAAAATTTCTCTTTTAGCGAAATAATTATGATCAAAAATTAATTTGCGATAATTTCTTACAATTTTGGTAATGTGCGATTCTCATCTTTTTAAGTAAAACAATACAAGACATGTCATGATAATAGGTTACAATAAGGTTATCTTCAGCAATCAGTGCAATATACTATACTACGCCGCGAATGTCTCTAGAACATATTAATTATATGCAACTCTAATAGTAAAAGAGTGAGAGAGAGGTGTCCGCTAAGCGTCGCTGCCTTTTACGAAAGGAATCACAGTTGCAGAGAGCTACACGCACTGGAGAAAGAGGACGTGATTTTTGAAGCTAGAAGTTGTCTAGTTGTCTTTATCTAGTTTTTCTTGCATCGTTTACAAACGAGCGTCAGTGTTTGTTTGAGAGGACAGAGGCACACGCAGCAGCAGAGTACATCCGTCCTTGTGTTAACATAAACATAGACTAAAACAGTGGTGTTCCGGAGCTGCGTGGTGCACATAAACTATCGCGAATCTGTCTTTTGTGTCTGATTGTGCGTGATTGTGCATAATCGTGCGTTTATCAAAGAACCTTCGCTACCGCTAGTGTACCTCTCAACCAAATGAATGTGTCTAATATTTAGGCGTCAAACACCTGCCAAGACTCTACGCAAGCACTCACGTGGATCATCACAAATACGACGTGTGAATCCAGAGAGTAAACAACAGCGTGCTCTACATCAGCGAACATCTTGTGACCCTTGGTTTATATCGGTGGACTGGAAACTGGGTACTAGCCAATCGCTTCAGGACATGCAGGACTGCCACAACAGAAAAAAGCTTCCATAGATCGGCAGTGTCGGAAATCCGACCAACCCCAAGCTTAGCATATCCGTGAAACTTGGCCACAAATCCAAGCCTACGACTGCTGTCCACCAGCATTATCAAGACCCTTACGCCCCAGATGATCTAGGTAGCTTAATAGCAACAGCAGCGGGTTCTGAAAGACAAGATACGCTAGATAATAAGGCTCTCGAGAAGTCGTAGTAATTCTGAACTTTAATTAAATGAATTAAACGGGTATGAAATCGGTTAACAAAAGACCTTTTACAAGGTAAAATATTGGCAACTATAAGTTTAATTCTCCACCTTGGCAGAAAATAACCCAACAGTTAATTATGGTTGGCCAACGAATCTGCTAAAACCGTCACTTTGGCCAACAGTTTACCGTTGGTAAGCATTTCTACCAGGGCATAAATATACGCTAATAAATATAGTGAAATCAATTTTTTATATGTCAAGCATCAATCATTAAAGTTCAGCAGATGAGATAAAATCAGCTGACTAGTGGTTATTATAAAAAAGGTTATAATTTTCTAGTCTAGGTGGAGCGCTCCGTAGTTTTTGGTGTCTAGGTGTAAAAATCAATCAAGGGCGGTGTCTAGGTGTACAGAGTGGCTGATGACGAGCTCTAGGTAGTGCGCTCCGTGATTTTTGGTGTCTAGGTGTAAAAATCATTCAGGGGCAGTGTCTAGGTGTACAGGGTGGCCGATGACGGGGTCCAGGTGGTGCGATCCGTGGTTTTTAGTGTCAAGGTGTAAAAATGTACAAGGGCAATGTCTAGGTGTACAAGGTGGCCTGTGACGAGGTCTAGGTGGCGCGATCCGTGGTTTTTGGTGTCTAGATGTAGAAATAATTTGAGGGTGGTATATAAGAAAACAATCCGTAATTTCATGATAGTGATTAAAATGTTTCAAAAAAGCTGTGGTCAAAAGGTGCCAAAGTTGCTTATATTTTATTTTTACGCCGTCAAATATGACATACTCAAAAAAATCTACTAAAAAGGATTAAAATCTCTAAAAAAATTAACTTTTAAAAAAGTAAAAGCTTAGGCGAGTTTGATATATTCCGCAACGAAATTACAGATATAAAAGAACTGAGATCAATCTAACAAAGTCAAGTTTATTATATTTAATCGTAATGAAGCGAGGAACAACTCTCAAGATAATTACTACGTAACTTGCCATGCTCGTTTCATTTTGTTTATTGGTAAACAACTAAAATTTTCTTTTTATGTACAAGCACGTCATACAAACACCATAA
>JAZHPH010000116.1:21133-43782 GCA_037356405.1 Nasonia oneida | reverse complement strand
AGGATATTTTGAAAATTTAGTCTAGGCGTTGTGCAGAATATTGTATATTCAGTATATATAGTGAGTTTGAGTGAAAAAAGTTGATTCAATCAAGTATGACATATGTAATAAAAGTTTTTCAAAAAAATATAAGCTAGACGTAGTGTAGAATATAGTATATTCAATATATATAGTGAGTTTGAGTGCAAAAAGTTTGTTCCAAAATGTATGAAGTGTAATATAAGGATATTTTGAAAATTTAAACTAGGCGTAGTGCAGAATATCGTATACTCAGTATATGTAGTGAGTTTGAGTGGAAAAAGTTGATTCAAGGAAGTATGACATGTAATATAAAGTTTTTTAAAAATTTTAAGCTAGGCGTAGTGTAGAATATAGTATATTTAGTATATATAGTAAGTGTAAGTGAAAAAAGTTCAAGAAAGTTTAAGAAAGTATGAAGTGTAATATAAGGTCACTTCGTTTAAAAATTAGTAAAAGTATGCGTATATCTACATGGTGATGAATATGATAATATACAGTTACAGTGCAAGTGTTTAATACAGTTAGAGTGAAAACAATTAATATTTCTTTAAGATTTATGGTTATGCAGAGGGATAAAATATCAAATATACGTATATATAGATATACATATGCTCAGTGATGGCTTAGAATATAGTATATTGAATATATAATCTTGTAGCCTGGTGGTACTACAGGGAAAAATGCATGTATAGTATGCACTTTCTTACCGTTTATATAGCTGTTACTGGCGTAGGCAAGTTACTGACCAAGTGGTGCTAGTTGTCAATTGTAAATAGTCTACCTATTCGCTGGTAGATGGCGTGCGCGCATGTAACACAGAAGACAGGGAGCGACTCGAGTATATAAGGAGCCCCGGAGCCAGCAGTGAGCATGAATGATCTGACTCTCAACTAAGTAGCATGCGAATGGTAGTACTCGCTTCTTGCTCCGGTCTCCACTATACCCAGTAGTCTATGAGCCCCAGGCTCTCGAAGAGTATGCGTGCAGTCCACTCCCTCTCCTGTAGACTTTGAGATCCAGTATCGCTTATAAATCATCGTCGAGTGAATAAATGAATGAAATTTATAAATATATTAATAATTGAAACCCTTTATTTGTTTACCTACTCCCATCCCCCTTCGGATGTGTCACTGGTACAGGATGGTAGTACCCTGTTCCTAGGTGGGGCTATCTGGTCTAAGACTCATGGTGAGATGGTAGTACCTCACACATCAGTCTAATTGCTGCGTGGTTTACCTAAGTGTGCGGGACATGCGTAGTGGATATACCCTACTCATCTCCATCAACACACGAGCAGCTCTCCTCTGCTATGTCCCCCACTTTAGAGGATAGGAAAGGCTTTTGTCCACTCAATAGATATTACCAGGTGGATCAAAGTCTATTGTCGTTCTTCGGATGTGCTTATCTCCTGATTTACTAACCGTCGGTCACTAATACCTTGCGTTCACGTTTCTAACACATCGCGGACCGTTTTAACCAGTAGGTAGGTAGATTACTTCTTTACTAACATAGAACTTATTGTTATCTATATCGATGTTGAGCATCGAATTAAAGGTTAATAGTTCAACTAATCTAAGGGCGTAATTCTTATACGATGTAAGTTTAATCAGTGATAAAAATTGCGCTTCAAGTATAGAGGATATACCTGAATAACTTAATGTTAATAAATTGCTTATGATAGTCAAATTGATACTGTTTTAATATTCATTTTTCACCCCTATATATAGTCTCGAACTCAAGAAATCAAGACATAGATGCCCACATTTAAATATATTGTAGTCTTGATATCTCTCATGGTTATACTTTATTTAATCAACACCAAAATTTAACATCAATTCTAGATGCGGTTGAAGGTCACCAAAACTATCAAAGTACACAACATCGTTGCCCTTCTTTTGGTATGCTACCCAATGTGTGCCAGGACCAGTAGCATCATCCAAATTAACAATAGCAGATTCACGAGAATGGGGTCCATTAATAGGAAGAGCATTACGCATAAAGACATCACAGAAATATAGGATTTTTTAAATTTTAGCATACTTGATGAGGTCAATATTAGTAAAGGCCCTCTGAGGTAATCTTACTTTGACGATTTTTTTTGTTTTTAACAATTCATTTCCAGGCTTAAGGCGAAGGCCGAGCTCTGTTTTGTGTGGTTTCAAATAGAGACCTTTACCAAGCGCAATTTTTTTGATTTTCCTATGACTTTCTTCGAGAGCGAGTTTACTCTGGTACAATACGAGGAATACCAATGTTTCGTTTCCCACCAGCCTCTTTTACAGCGTTTTGAGCTCCTTTCAAGGCTGAAAGAATGACCTTTAGAGCGCATTTGCTGGGAACAAGTGACTTCGACGCAGCTTTTACTATCGTTTTAAATAGAACACACATTCTAAATCTAGACTATACATTTATGGCGCCTGTGACAGCAAAAGCAGCTGCTTTTTCTTTCACTCCCGAGTCTTTTGAAACAACTCTTTGCCAAGCTTTATTAGCGAGGACTCTCTCAGCAGCGTTCCTAGCTTCAATATTTTCTCGATTCTGAGAATAAACTATATCGTGTTCCTTGTAAGAAACGTCTAGAAGATTGATACCTGAATTGCCGCGAACTAATCGTTTAGTAAATGAAGTTCCAGTAAAAATTATTGATAAATTGATTAACGAGACCTTGTCCTAGACGTTTGTAAACGATCATTTCATTTTGAAGGTTGAATGATAACTAATGTCGAGAGTATAAATACCGGCTCTATTTATAGTCTTACAACAGTTGTAATGCCCACGTCTTAACACAAACATGTTCAAGAAACAGTCTTTTAAGCTTCCAGTGATAAACTTTGATAATATTGCGGAGCCAGAGAAAAAGTTAAGTGACACGGTGATTTACTTCCCGACAGTATTCGAGCAGTATTTTGTAACACATCCAAATGGAGTTAGGTTTAAAAATATTTACGTCTACCTTTAATCACTCGATCAATGAAAGTACACATTTCTAAAACATGTTCTAGAATCATTGACTGGTATACAGTATTTTCCATTCAGTGAGGACGATGATGTGATAGCTCTAGATAATGCACTTCCAAACTCTATCATGATCTTCGATGATTTAGCTTGTGAAAAACAAAACAACGTTAGAGCATACTACTGTATGGGACGACATAAGAAAGTCGATTGTTTTTACCTTTATCAGTCTTATGAACAAGTTCCAAAAGACTTTTAAGAGATAACGTTAATCTCTTGCTATATTTTCGACAAGATGACTTGAGTCTTAAACGCTTATATGACGATTATGTCAACTCGGATATGGCATATTCACAAATTAGAGATTTATGCTCAAAATGTTGGATAGATGGTAAACATGAATTTCTCATGATTTACAAGGATAGTGCTATCAACAATGGTAGATATTGAAAGGGTTTCGACACTTTTGCTATACATATAAGCCATACTTAATTAACATTCAGTAGTCTACGATTGACTGTTGAAGCATCAACATGAACGACATTTAAAGACAAAAAAATATACTTCATCAGCTTGTGAAGGCACGAAATGCTGTACAGCGCAAGTGTAATTTATTAAAATTTGGAAAAAATAAATCTGAACAGTCAACAGAAGAAACTTTGAAACCTATTGTTGATCGACTCGAGAAACTACTAAAAAATGTTGAAAAATCTAAAGTATCGAAAAGTAGAAGAGCAATAGGGAAAGAGGTTAAGAATGAATTAGTTAAAAATAAAGAAGAAAGTTCTTATGATTTCAATCCTTTTTAGTAAATTATTTTGAGTATTTCATATTCGACGTCGTAAAAATATAATATAAGCATCTTTAGCACCATTTGATCACAGCTTTTTTGTAACATTTTTATCATAAACATGAAATCATTGATTGTTCTGATATACACTACCCTCGAATTATTTTTACATCTAGACGCCAAAAACCACGAAGCGCACCACCTAGACCTCGTCATCGGCAACCCTGTACACCTAGACAACGCCCCCAAATGATTTTTACACCGAGACACCGAAAAATACCTGGACCTTGTCAACAGCTACCCGAGATACCTAGTTACTGTTACTGCTCCAGAACGCAGAGTATGCACCGGCAACCTTTTGATTCTGAATATCGTAATATACTATATTATATTATCTTGAGAAAGCAATATCCATTTGTATATAGCTGTGCGGCCAACTTGACGGTCCTAACACTTCTTGCGGCTAACTTAAGGGTCCTATCACATTTCGGACTGAAGAAGAAAAACGCGATTTTAGCATTTGTGGATTAGACACTTACATATTTTAAAAATAAGCAGCCTTTTTACTCATATTTTTGTTGGAATTTATAGTTTAGTTCAGAAAACATACTAATAAGCCAAAAAACTTACTAACAGTAATAATAAGCGTTTTTTGCTTCCTGCTAAAGGAAGCTTTGCAATAGTAAAATTTGGAGTTTCGTTAAAACTTCTAGAAATTACTTCTTGGTGAGTTAAAAGTTTAAATCAAGTATTTTTAGAAAATGTCCATATGGATGTGTGTGATTTTTATTTTTATGTGGCGTAGGCAGAGCAAGCTCTGCACAAGTGGCCCTCCGACACCGGATACCCACAGGTTATTTTGTTTATTTTGCATCGTCCTACCGTCTTCTTCGTGCAGCATCATCCGGACATCCTTTAAACAATCTCATCTTGCCCTTTTTTTCGCCGGGCACGCCTGAACACGCTGCAGCTGCCCGATCCAGCCATGTGCTTACAGCTATTCTCTTTCATGCCAGTCTCTTTGCAGAGGAAGCAACTTGGTTCGGTCTGACATTGTGCAAGACGGTGGTCAGCTCCCCCGCACTTGAAGCAAAGGTTTAATTTATCCGCGTTCTTTCACTTATCCTTCCCGTGTCCGAAGCCTAGACATCTGTGGCCCCGCACTTCCTTCACTCCCTTTCTGATCCTGTAGCTTACAAGGCCCACACGAACGTGTCCTATTCTAAGTGTAATGTGCCATGTTCAAATTGCATGAATATATTTTTATACGTGTGTGTATGTATGACTGAGTATGTATGTAAGAGTACATGTGAATATATGCATGTATTTATATACGAATGACACCTGCATGACTGCAACCATGCACACACACAAACAATGTACATCCAATCGTGACGAAGCAACTGGATTGCAAAACATGTAGAGCGCCGAAAATCGGAGCGAGTGCTTTGATCCTTTGTGGCGAATGCTGATTGGACTACCACGATCTTCTTCATCTAAATTTCATAACTGCGTGAATCGGTACCGAGGCTTTAAAAACCTCGGAGCCGATCCACGCAGCGCCTTTTTGCGTAGTGACTTACTCACTGGCGGCTACAACTGATTCTAAGGTGAAGCGGCGGTGTTTGCTAGTGTTAGTGTTTGGAGCGTGCTAAATCCGTCCCTTAGCATAGCATACACCGGAGAGCCCTTTGAATACAGATCAGTGCCACAGAGAGAAGTACAAGCTAAGGACCGTCGAGTGAAATCTCCGGCGTTAGCAAGAGCAGTTGACCATCCTTATTTTAAATTGCCACGTGAACGCGTGTAGATAATAGTCAGCATCCGCCACGAAGGGTGATTAGGACCATCTAAAGTGCGCAGGATTATAATAATAGTAAGTCGTTAATATAAATCTTATATACTTTACAATTGATAAATAAATAAGACTAAACTTACTAAATACTACTGTAAAACGAAAACATCCTAAGCTAAATATGACGAAACTCCGTCAACTTTGTAAACTAAACGTCTGTGAAGTGCTCTGGACCAATAAAAACATAACAATCAATATAAATAAAATTCTTGTGTACTAAATTGATAATAATAACTAAACCTCAATCAAAACAAATAAATTCAAATTAGTTTGGCAGTCACGACGTGCAGGTAAGAGTACTTTACTTGTGGACTACCCAGCATCCACACACGAGACAAATTTAGCGGACATAACGCGGAGTCCGCAGGACACCGAAGTGTCACAAGCGACTTGCCTGCAACGACCGTAAGTACAGTGGACACTCACACGTCCGCCAAACGCAGTCTAGAACAGAATACCGTCCGCACGCAAATACGCATCCGCGCAGACTAGCAGCGTGGGACATTCTCAATTCCACAGTTCGCGTGTAACTTTAGTAAGCTTAAACTTTAGTTCGCGTGTAACTTTAGCTCTCGAGTTGAAGGCTGGTTCTCGCGAACAAATAATTATTTGTAAGACTCGCGCAGCCCGTCCTACTATCTAGTGCGGTTTTTACACAAGCAACTCGTCGGCCTGCCCTTTTGCTAACATGACTATGGTTATTCTTAGGCCACTCTTATTGGATTTTAGAAGGGTCACCTTTCTACTATCGTCCTGGTTTCCGAGTGCCTTTTCTATCGCCGTTCTCACTTCATCAACTGTTGCCTCTGAATTTATGTCTCGTATTTCCAGGGTCCATTATTGTTCTTCCTTTCTTATTTCTCCCACGCCTTGTACTGCTTTCTCTACCTCTGTCGTAAAAGCCTCCCTACCAGACCCTTTTTCTAGTTTGAGAAAGATGTCTCCGCTTCTGGTTTGTTTTGCTCCTAGTACCGTAGTTCCACTGGTATGCTGATTAGCCTTCTTCCGTGGCTTCTCTAGAACTTGCACGTACGTCTTTTTTTGTCCCACCTTTACTAGTAGCCCTTTGGGCTGCTTGCTCTTTTTGGGCCTCCTTTTCTCTTCTGGCTGTGGTACGCTGTGAGTGGTTCCCGACATAGGGTTCTCACCGTTCATTATTTTTTTCTCCGTTCGTTGTTTCTTTCTGACTTGCTTTTTTCTGCCGTCTTCCTCTTTTGGGCTGCAAGTCGGGATACTTCTCGGCCTCTTAGCCCCTGCGCTTGAGAGTACAGCATCTCTTATGAGCTGACCTTGTGCGTGTCTTCTCGCTTTCTCCCGTACCTCGTGATAATATTCTTAATATTCAACGCCATGTGTTACGGATAGAATCTTATAAATGTACAAAAGTTGCCTGTTTTAGCGAGTCAATCGCGAAGAGAGTGAGATGAAACGAATGATGTAATATAAGCAATGCGCTCGGTTTTATTTGCCCTTCCTTGGCCGTCATCGATGACGTTTTCGGCAGTAATTAATGCGCGTAGCGACAGTTACCGGCGACGACTCGCGAGAGAAGGAGGTCAAGCGTTGACCTTTTCTGATTAGTCTCAGTAATAAAGTATGGTTTTCTAACATTAATAGTTTTCACTGGTTATTGCTAAATCCAACCTTCGCCTTGTCCCTAAAACCATGTTCGTAAGCTTCATTCTTATTATCTCCTTTTGTGTGCCTTTCCTTCAACTGGGTCACCAAATTTTTAGTTTTTGAGCCCGTTTTGCAATGCCTTCTATGCTCGTTAGTGTGAACTGACAATCTACAATTAGGTCATCTACTTCCTTTTCTAGCTTCGTAATGTGCTCCTCTTCTTCCTTAAAAGCCTTTATTGCTTCCTGCCTGTACTGCCTGTAATCTGCCATTTGTTGAGTTGACGTATTAGTGCCCGTGCTTCTTGCACTGGCCTCACTTGCCAAACTATCCATACTGTTCGTTCTTGATCCCATAGACTCTCCCCCTAGGTGAAGCTCTAGTACCTTCAAGAGGGACATACCTTTCTTCTCTATCTTGGCTAGCTCTTTCAACGCGTTCACAAAGTCTGTCTTAATCGGACCATGCACGTTAGTCCTGTTATCTGCGTACTCGATTGTTCCGGTGATTATACCCTTCAAAATCTTAAGGTCTTCTCTTTGGCTCTTTTTAACAACCTTAGGAGTCTGTCCCGCCCTTAAATCCATGGAGTTTGCGCCGGCTGCCGGGGCTTTCATCTGATCAGAACCGTCGGCGGGATTTGGCTCTGTGGCCTTACCCGCTTGAGGAAATATCGTTTTTAACTCACTCATCATGTTTGATTTCTTTTCGGGGTTTCTTCCCCTATCCTGTATCCTAGGAAAGAGCCCTTTAACAAGATGCTAACATCTGGGCCAGATGCCCCTTAATTATTTTAACGAGGTTGATACTCCTACCCCTCCTTCTTCCCCACCGCTTGTACAGCAGGACTCCAAGTTTGGGACCGGCGTAGCGGAGTTGTGTGTGTGTTTTTTTCCTTTCGGAAAAAGAGGTATTAGGGAAAATCTCAGACGTAAAAAGGAACGCCCTCTTTGCCTTTATCGACCCTTTAAGGTGCTTAGCTCCATCCTCTATGCTTCCAAACCCCGCAGTACCACCGCTAGGCAATGCTTCGCGGGGTGGCGAAAGGCTTTTGCCCGCTTCTAGTTGATGTGGTCGTCATCACTATAGTCATTCTTCATTTCCTGCTTCGCACATACATACGTACATACTCAGTCTTTTCGTCTTCTTCTGTCTTCTTCATCTTTCCTGACTTTCTTGAGAATGTCTGCTGCATAGTTCCTGACTGCGCACCATCCATCCTCTGAGGTCAGCATAACCGTCATAATCGACTCAGGAGTTACTCTGATCTGAAGATAACTCTCAAGTTCCTCTCCCTTCTGATGATATCGTGAGCACTCGCAAAAGACGTGCTCAACATCCTCTGTTGCATCCGAACATATTGGGTAGTTGAGATGGTCGTCTAGTTTGAACCGATACAAGTACGCCCGGAAACATCCGAGCCCGATCAAAAACTGTGTGAGGTAGTAGTTAACTTCTCCATGTCTTCTATTAATTCAGTCTTCTATACTTGGTATAAGGCTATGAATCCATCGTCCTTTGCCACTAGCGTTCCATCTTGTTTGCCATTCAGCCATCGTCTCCATTCTTGCGGCATCACAAATCTTCTTCTGGCTTTTGTCACTCGATCGTCTCCTAGCTTTGAATACGTCCTTTCTTTCAAACGCTAAGAGGTCAATGGGTGACATACCTGCTATAATGCAGGCAGCATCGTCCGATATCGTACAGTAAGCGGACGCCACTCTTAGTGCACTTCGCCTATAAACGAAAGTCAACTTTTGTGCATACGATTTCACTTGCATCGCATCTGCCCATATTGGGGCTCCGTACAGCATAATCGATATATTTACACTGGCTAAGAGTAACCTTCGCTTCTGAGATGGCCCTTCTACATTTGGCATAAATCGTAATAGAGCAGCCCCAACTTTTGCTGCTTTATCACTGACTATTTCCAGATGCCGTTTAAAACTTAGTCTTGCATCGGTGGTGGTGCCCAAGTATTTGATGGTTGGTTGAGAAACGATCTCATGTCCATCCACCGTCAGTATGATTTCCTCCATCTTCTTCCTACTGGAAATGAGGATAACTTCCGTTTTGTGATTGGCTAGTTCCAGTTCCGTCTCTGTTAGCAGTTCGTGTATTACACGGGTTGAATCTGAAACGGTCATTACTTTTCTCGGTCCTGGAATGTAAAATATATTAATCTTATTATCGAAAAGCAGTGAACATTTACTTAATATGTGTCGTAATTTTGACGACAGATTCAAAATGAGTTTAATTTATAATTTTTTATAATGATTTTTAATAATAGGAGTTCAGGTCCGGGATACCAGGTAGTGGGGGTTTATTGCAATAAAGAGATTTTTGTTCTTTTTAACAAAAATAAATATATTCAAATAAATATATAATAGAATATTGCGAAAATCTTGCATATATTCTAAGTATCACACAAATTAAATAAGTAAATCCGCTTTGATTTTTACAAAAATAAATAAACAGATACGCGTTTAAGTTGCGTTATCTAATTGCATCGTAATATTTCAAGAAGAGATCTTATGCAGATACGCTTAAGTTTGCGTTATCTGTTCGTGTTCGAAAATTTTATAAGTTTGAAGTCGATAACGAAATTTTTCTAAGAACATGAATTGGAAATTTTACAAGTATAGAACGGATACGCGTTATGTTGCGATATCGTTGCCTATCTTGAAATTTTATAAGTATAAGAAATATTCGAAAATATTCTAAGTCGTTTACCTGCTCAAGGCATAAGTTGCTCAAGAGCAGGGACTAGGCGCTTTAGTTGCGCTGGCGCTTAAGTTGCGCTTCGGCTAGTGAGCTGGTACGGGTCGTGCGGGTCCTTATATAGGCCTCGGAGCGAGCGGGGATCGTGCCGCTTATATTACTTTCACATTCATACATTCACACAGCCATTCACACGTATATACAAAAACCATTCATACTAATACATTATAATACGCGCGCGCTGCGCCGCCTCACCGCTACTCCTACTCTTGCGCCACTGCGCTCGCCGCTCGGTATATATAGATATACAGCGCGTGTTGCGCGCTCTCCCTCTTCTGCTGCCGCCTTCTGCTACTGCCGCTCGCTAGCTCGTGGCGCTGCTGGTGTTGCGTTGTCAGCTGTGAGCTCAGCTGAACCGAAGCGTTTAATTGGGAGTGGGAGAGCGCGATATACTCGGGTAAAATCTATAATTTTGTTTAAAGATTTTTAGTTTCTAATTATAATTTATAATTTTTATTCGGAGCCTGTACGGGGTGTTACAAATCTTCAGCTATGTCTGTCAACTCTTCTTTATGTTTCGCTACTATTACTACTGCTATGTCGTCAGCGAATCCTACGACTGTTGCTCCTTCAGGAAATTGTAGCTTTAGTACCCCGTCATACATGATGTTCCAAGTCGGTGGGCCAAGTACTGATCCTTGGGGGATGCCTCCTGTAACTTTATATGTCTTGGTACCGTCCTCAGTGTCATATAATAGATCTTTGTCCTTCAAGTAGTCGGTCATCATCCTTCTTATACATAAGGGCACATCCTGCTTCCGGAATGCCTCGTGTATTTCACTCCATCAGGCCGAATCAAATGCATTTTTGACATCCAACGTAACTATGGCCTTATACTTCTTTTTTCTCGCTTCTATCTTTTCCCCTCTATCGCTGTTTGTGCAGTGATAATCACTAGACTAACTGCGTCCAAGGTTGAACGCTTCTTTCTGAAGCCATATTGGTGTTCCGCTCATCCACCTTTTTCTTCTATAAAATGATCTATTCTGATGCAGTAATGCATTCCAAAATCTTACCTGGGGTATTCAGCATGCAGAGTGGTCTGTATGATGAGGACCCCTCGAGTGGTTTCTTTCCTTTTGGCAGAAGCATTAGTCGCTGTTTTTTCCAGTATGTGGGTAATGTTCCCTCTATTAGACATGTATTGTACAAGTCTACGAAGACCTCTGGATGAGCATGAATGGGATGCTTAAACGCAATATTTGGAATGCCATCCGGCCCTGGGGCCTTGTTGTTTCTTACCCTTCTGCAGGCGGCTAACAATTCCTCAATCGTAATCGGTGGGATAGCCTTTTTATTTAATCCTCTTTCGATAACAGTCGGATCTTTCAGTTGGGAACTGGGGAACAGCGTGATCACTACTTGGTGTAATTTGCTTAAATTTTTGTTCAAAACGTCATTTCTAGTTGAATTTATTCAAATTTCTCCAATTCTAATTAAAATGTTTAACTGTCACATGAGTCCTAAGATTAAATAATACTCCTATCGTTTATTTTTTTTTTTGTTCATCAATATTGCAATATTTAAATGTAAAGATAAAATATTGCACTTTCCGGGTTTTTCAGGAAAATTTTCTGGAATTCTTGAAATTTCAGTCTTCCTGGAATTTTAACGCTGATAATATACTTATGATTGTAAACGCGGTTTCTTGGTGGTTAAACTTGGTGTAATTTTAAAGGTAGCACTATATATCATTTACCATAATTATAATAGGTTAACCTTAGGATCATCCTGACACCTGAACATCGTCTACGGAAATTTGAAAATTGTTTTAGTATATTTGTTGTATACTTAGTACGTTGTATCTTAGACCATGTCTCGCCATACGAGAGGTGATTTTGACACCTAGACATCGTCTACAGGTAGTAAGAATTGTTTTTGAAATATTTGTTGTATACTTGGTGCCTTATATCATAGACCATGTCTCGTCATTCGAGAGGTGATTTTAATACCTGGACATCGTCTATAAACAGTGAAATTTTTTGTTTAGTACATTAGTTGTATTCTTAGAGCACTGTATGGTAGACCATGTTTCGTCATTCAGGATGTGCTTTTGCAATATAAAAATGAAAAGATAAAATTTTGCACTTTTCGAATTTTCCAGGGAATTTTTCTGGACTCTAAATTTTGGTCATCCTGGAATTTTAATGCAGATCATATACTTATGAAATTGTTTGCTATAGTAAAATATTACATTGTGCAACAAGGGGAGAAAATAAGCTCTGTCAAGCGTCGGTGAGGTGTTCCGAAGGCGCACGAGACGTAGACGAGTGCTAAAAACACCTCACCCGAGGCTGACATAGCTTTTATTCCCGTGTTGCACACCGTGTTTTCTCCAACAAGGGCATGAAAGGGACTTTTTATGCGGGGTAGGAGGTCGTGCATTTCAAGTCGTGCACAACATTTTTTTGAAACACACTCCCGCCGACCATCACCGGATTCATCGTAGGAAGCAACGCCTGATCTCCAGGCCTAACTGCCTCTAACCCAGTCGCTCCATCCGGCCACCGCTTTTCCCGCGGCGCCCCCTCCGAGCCCCCACGATGCGTAGCGAGGCTGGTGCCGCGGCGAGGTTCGAGCGCCATGTTCGGCAGAACGCTCTGGATCGCCCGCTCGGCAACCGCGCCCCAGAGTGACTAAAGAGACAGAGAGAGAGAGAGAGAGAGAGAGAGAGAGAGAGAGAGAGAGAGAGAGAGAGAGAGAGAGAGAGAGAGAGAGAGAGAGTTTATAGAGCATTGTAAATAAAGTATTCATTAGCTTCCTTTTATACAATCGACGAGTTTTATTTCCGACTACCTCGAGCTCAGGCGAACCTCCTACAACCTGGTAACGAATACCAAACACATCCATCGGATAGGCTGCAGAGTAAGGAAAAAACTACTCCCGGAAAATTTTTTTCTCCCAAGGGAGTAATTTTTCCCAGAAAAATTTACTTTGTTGGAAAGAAAAAGTTTTTTCCTCACAAGGGAGTAGTTTTTTTTTCGCTGCTAAGAAACACTCGATTTTCTATTCATTTTACATGCATGGAAAGTGTTATCCACCAATAAACAAAGTGAAACGGGCATGGCAAGTTAAATAGTAATTATCTTGAGAGTTGCTCCTTACTTCATTACGATTAAATATGATAAACTTGACTTTGTTTGATTGATCTCAGTTCTTTTCTATCTGTAATTTCGTTGCGGAATATATCAAACTCGCCTAACGTTTTACTTTTTCAACATTTTTTTTTTAGAGATTTTAATCTTTTTTTGTAGATTTTTTTGAGTATTTCATATTTGACGTCGTAAAAATAAAATATAAGCATCTTTAGTATCTTTTGACAACAGCTTTCAAATAATATTTTTATCACTAACATGAAACCACTAATTGTTCTGATATACACCCCTTTTGAATTATTTCTATACCTAGACACCAAAAACCACGGTGCAAACCACCTAGACCTCATCGTCGGCCACCCTCTACACCTAGATACCGCGTTCAAATGATTTTTACACCTAGACACCAAAAACCACGGGGCGAACTACCTAGACGTCGTCATCGGCCACCTTGTACACCTAGACACTGCTCTTGAATGATTTTCACACCTAGACACCAAAAACCACGGAGCGCTTCACCTAGAACTCGTCATCGGCTACCCTGTACACCTGGACCCCGCGTTCAAATGATTTTTACACCTAAACACCAAAAACCACGGGGTGAACTACCTAGACCTCATCACCGGCAACCTTGTACACCTAGACACCGCTCTTGAATGATTTTTATACCTATAATCTAAACTCTTAATTTAATAGGACGCCGCAGTAATATTTTTTTGTATGTAACCCCGCAATGATGTGAGGAATGTGAGGATATGTAAAAAAGGTGGAAAAGCAATTCCCTATCATTTTTGATGCGCAGCTAACTTCACCGTCCTTTCACACTTGAGAAAAAGATAATGATTTGAGCAAATCATATACAAGATTGTTTATATTATTTAAATGATAGCGTTTTTTATTGACAACTTCTATTAAAAATGACTGATTAGCACACGAATATAATAATATATAAAAATTACTTAGAAACTATTATGGAAAGTATCGTTTTTCTTAAAAGTAAAATCTCGGATACCAATATGATACAATGAACAATGACATTGAAATCAACACAGAAAATATACAAGAAAGCCCCGACACAAACCAAAATCAGACATCTTCTCTTCTTTGCGAAAACTCAAACCGGTTCTATGTAGACGCTTCTTGTTCAAATGAAACCGAATTTCACGGTGCAACTTTCTATTACGAAAACAAAAATATAATAGAAAAAATAAAATTACTAATCATTATACCAGTACAGAATCCGAACTATACGCCATCTTAATGGCTTTGCGTTTTATAAAAAACAATAAAATTGAAAATTCAATAATCTTCTCGGATTCTAAACAAGCTCTGTCATATATAAAAAACAAAAGGATCACCGCGAAAACACCTGCAACGGCACTAGACTGCAAATTAAACTTACAGTTTATTAAAAAATCTACCGGCAATGTAAAATTAATCTGGATACCCAGCCATAAAAACACTACAGGTAATAATATAGCGGACAGGGAGGCCAAAAAGGCGCTGAATTTTCCAAACACTATCAAACTAAAATCCCACTGGTATGAGGTATATCACACAGTCATAACAGAAACAAAAAACAACTGGCATAAAGAACACTCACTTGAAATTACTAAAACAGCAAAAAATATCTCCCAAAAGTCTCGTTCACAAACCCAAAACATTTCCCTAACATTTACAAAAAACTTAAGAAATCTTAACTAACTATCTACCTAAGAATTCTAACCAACTCCCAATGCACTCCTGATAGAATGTACAAAATGAAACTATGCGAATCCCCGGCATGCGTTTGCGGTCATGACTACGGCGATCTCCGACATATAATATGGGATTGCAACCAATATATTATACTAAGGAACAAACTTCTCGAAATACTACAAAATTCTGACATGCCTCTTTTTGACACCGACTCGGTATATGTAACGATGAATTTTCAAGTACTAGAAGCATTTTGCAATTTCTTTATTAAGGCTGGTGTAAGGGTCTGATAGTTAAATGCACATTAATCCATTCACTCCATGATGCTCCATTCAAAGAGCCCGCTTTTACGTGGAGGTGAGCTGGTTTAAGCAACAAGAGCGACACCTACATATGATTTCACCGCACAAGGAACAAAATCCGAATAAAAACAAACGAAGAAACTGAGCAAGAAGAAAGCAAGACTCTCAAGAACCATTCCATCGGCGTTTTGACTCTTCGAGTCCAGCCGCGGAACGAGTGGAACCCACCCGTCCCAAATCTTACAAAAAAAAGAAAAAAATACTTAAGTGAGTGCGCAGTGCAAAACGGCAATGATGACGCGATGCAGCAATGTTATAAGTACTAAGTTTAAAGATCAGAAGTGCTGCTATGACGCCTGTACATTTTGTTTTGATATTATCATCGAAGCAAAGCCGAACAGTTATGATCTGGGAACCGGCTGGCGACATGTCTACCCCCTGCCGTGTATGTTTTGACGTTTTCAAGCAGCTTCCTGGCTTCTGCTCATTCGATAGTGATGCACCCAGAATGGCCCGAACGATGCGATGTGTGAGTGTCAGTCCATCGAGAAATGCTTCAGTATGGGAAGAAAACGTAATTCCGTAAATGTACTCTAACGAGAAACTTGATTTTTTGCTTGAAGGTTATCTTTTGTTTTTATGACTACTGCAGCTGCTGATCTTGCTACTGCTAATTCTACTACTGTGCTGATATACTTTTCTTGCTACATACTATCTAGGTGACGATTCACCATCACACGAGACCCACAAAAATTATTACTGTGTTCTTGCAGCATTAATCATTTTCACAACAAATATTTATTGTGTTATGTGCAGGGAAATCAGTGACCATGTGATCTGTTTTTAAAGTTAAATCAGTGTTCTAATTTTGATGTTTCCTACTTTCAGTTATGTGGAATTGATGTCGCAATTCACACCATGCATGCACTACCCTGGAGTTGATTCGCACTGTCTGGGCAGTGTAGCTCGACGTTGCTTGGTACTTTGAATACGTGAAGGTGTCTCTGTAGCAAATTTACACTCTTGAAGCAGTGTAGACTGGCCTTGCTGACATCTTCAACCATATCAAGGTGACCCTGGAGCTAGATTTACTCTTCCTGTTGTGGTGCTGATTGGCATCCCAGGGTACCTCAACGTTATCTGATCGTGCTGCTTGGTGTTTCTGGCTGATCTAACCATCTGAAGACAATCCTGGAGGTATATTCGAACTTTCTGGCTGTGCTGAAGGCGTTTTTAGTTGTCTGAACCACCTGGAAATAACCATAGAGCTGTATTTTTGTTTTCTGGCAGTCCTGGTTGGCGTTGCTGGCTGCTTGAACCACCTCAAGATGATCTGGAAGCTGGATCCGTACTTTCTGGGAGTAATGGTGAGTGTTCTTGGCTACTTTAACCACTTTAATAGGGCTATGGAGATGAGTTTATACTATCCGACATGATAATGTTCAAAATATTACAATAACTTGTGCTGTATGTTTAATTGATATTGTACTTTAATTAGTTTTCATTGGAAATGCTGTGTGCATATTTTAAGTCTTTTAAATATATTTTGTTTACTGTTTACAGGTACCTTATCAGTGATAATTATTATTATACTCCTATATTCTGTTTGTAAATATAAACTATGTGACTGAAAAATGTTCTTTGACGATGTTTATACTTAAAAGTTGCATGAGATGTCCCATCTCGCACATTTCACGCTGGCGAAAATATGCTTGCGTACCGCGGTCGTGCCTAAAAAATTAAAATAGAGTATGATAAGCTCGCATTTAGAAAGATTGCAGAGAATCGGGAAACCTAAAAAATTGTAATTTATACTATACGACTGAGTTCCTGCTAAATATCAGCCTAAACGGTTGAAGATTTCTTGACATATTGTAGATCAGTCGTATAGCAGTCGTGCCTTATAAGCAGCTAATCAAATAAACTAATCAGTATAGATTGTATTGCTTACATGAAAACAATTTTTTTATGTAAATAATTTTATTCCTGTCATCTCAGCTTTCTACTGTATTGCATGGTTGTGCTATCTATACGCATACTAATTTGGCTTCTAATAAATTGCATGCTACAAATTATTATACATTCAAATTGTTTTTTAAACGATTTAAAAAGAAAAAAAATAAGTTATATAAGCTTAGCATATGTTAGACTTAAAAACTCGAATAAAAAAAATAAACGAATAAAAGATATGTAAAGAAACAAAATGAATGCAATGAAAATAAAAAAATTACAGTACGGCATAAGTATGACAGAAGTACTTCATTGCAAGACAAATTTCTCTATTTTTGTTTTATTTATGACTATATTTCTTGTAGTGCATGCTTATTTTTTCTATATAAAAGAATTATTATTAGTTGTGATACAAAGAACTATTACATTGAATAACAAGAAATAATATTTACACGAATAATACAACAACAAAATTGAAAGGAAATAAAAAATAATTTTATGTATTACTTAAAATTGCAAAATTGAATATAAAATTATGGAAATCGCTTTACATAAATTATGTCTATTGAAGTCCATATCAGATACGCGTATTTATAACTTTTTATATTTCTTGTATTCTTTGTATAATACTTATATGTTACTATCTAATAAGTTGTCTACTGAATGTTGAATGTTTTATGTATAATGTATAAAAAATTCAAAATGACATAAAACAGATATATGTATATATATTTATACTAATCAGGAAGTGCGTTGTCGATGCCTTGATAACCATCTGTATGTCATTTTGTACTTTGAAATTTCTTTAGCGAAATTTTATTTATTAGTAAACAACATTTCTAAATTTTATTTATTTTTTACAAATAAAATATTTTGAAAAGAATGGCATTTGACAGAAAATAAAAAAATATAAAAATAGTCATGACCGTTGCTAAAAAATATTATTCAATTGTCCGAATAGTGGAAAAGCACGATGCAAATTGTATTACATTATATCTTTATTTTAATTGGGGCGCCATCTATCGGCTGATTTTGGTTACGATAGATGGCGCCATCACCCAATGTACATATCACGTGACACAAGCAGTAGATTCCATAACTCGCGATTTCTGGCTACGACATCCCCTTAACACGTGATGATTGTACAAAAAATAAATCATATTTTGTGACATGTAATGAAATTGTTGTTGTATACGTAGGTAATGACGGTGAACCACCCATAGAACGTGATATTTGTATATATACGAAATCGGACAAACCAGAAAGAATTAATATTCTCAGTAAGCATCTCGATCCAATTTCCTTTCGGTGAATCAGGATGGAGGCCTTATATGATACAAATAAAGAAAATAAAACGACAAACAATATATCTACATTACAATTTTATTCATATAAATTGAGTATTCGTGATGAATTTAATCCATGTTTAAATTTAAAAAATTTATCACAATAATTTATTGTTGATGTTTGGACAAGAATTGAAGCATGTCGATTATATTATATACGTAGTCATCAAGCGCAATTACGTACAGAGATGTATAAAGGGTTAATGGATTACATGACTAATCGAGGTACTCATGAAAATTCTAAAATTGGAAAGATGGTGATTTTACCATCAACCTACATAGGATGCCCTAGAGCCATACAACAAAATTATCTGGATTCTATGATGCAATTACAAGTCGATGGCAAACCAGATATTTTTTTAACAATGACTTGTAATCCTACTAACTGGAAGGAAATTCAAGATAATTTATTGTCTCATGAAACTACTTTAGATCGACCAGATTTGATTTCACGAGTATTTCACGAAAAAATAAAAGTATTAAAAAATGAACTCACAAAAAAAAATATATTTACTAAAGTCAAAGGTTATGTATATGTTATAGAATTTCAAAAACGTGGTTTACCACATATTCATATGTTATTATGGCTACATCCAGATTACAAATTTCGAAATACTGATCAGATTGACAACCTAATAAGCGCTGAAATACCGGATGAAAATAAATATCCCAGACTATATAATATAGTAAAAAATAATATGATTCATGGACCATGTGGTTTACAGAACAAGAATTGTGTATGTATGAGTGAAGACAAGACATATTGTACTAAAAGGTTTCCAAAGCCATTTACCAATGAAACACAATACAATCCTGATGGATACCCTAGTTATCGTCGAAGAAATGATGGAAAAAATATTATTTTTTCAAAACGAAAAGTAGCACATTATGTTGTACCATATAATCCATATTTGTTATTATTATTAGAGTGTCATATAAATGTGGAAATATGTAGTACAATAAAGGCCATAAAATATTTATTTAAATATTTTCATAAAGGTCCTGATATACTGCTCTAATAAATTTACGACCGAGCGTGATGATAAAAATCAAAATAACGAAAATGAAAATGAAAATATATATAATTATGACGAAATAACACAACATGTTTCAACAAGATATGTATGCGCACCTGAGGCTATGTATCGTATTTTAGAATTTAAATTAAATGAGCAATCTTATGTAATTTATAGATTAGCTATTCATAACCAAGATGAAAATTATGTATATTTTGTGGAAGGACAAGAAAATAAGGGAATAAATAAAAATGTAGATACGACGTTAACAGCTTGGTTCAAATTAAACGAAGATGATGATGATGCATCACAATATTTATATCATGATATTCCACATCATTACGTTTTTGATGAATGACAAAAAAAATGGATTAAAAGGAAAAGATTATTTAGGACTATTATAAGTAGGATGTATTTTGTGAATCCAAAAAAACGCGAAACATTTTTCTTACGTCTTTTATTATCACATGTTCGTGGTGCGAAATCATTTAGAGATATGCGTACTGTAAACGGGATTGTTTACGATACATATGAAGAAGCATGTGTAACAAGAGGTCTCATTAGTAATGATGAAGAATGGGATAAATGTTTGAAAGAAGCTCCTTTATTTAAATTTCCAAAATCAATGTGCCAATTATTTGCATATATATTAGTTTTTCAAAATCCACACAATGCTTTAGAATTATACAATAAATATAAAGTTCATTTCGTGGAACCAAAATTAGAAAGTGCTAGAGCTGAAAATAGAGCTTTAAAAAATATCGAAAATGTTTTATTATTACATGGGCTGACATTAAAACGATTACAACATAACTAATTATAATAAAAATTTAAGAAGACGAACAGAACAACATATTATATGACCATAATAATAATGAATTTTTTGGAACTAACGATGATAATGTAACCATAAGAACACTAATTGATTCTTTAACTGTAGATCAAAAACAAATATTTGATTTAATCATAAATGCCACAATTAATAATGTTGATAATAAATTATATTTTGTCGACGGTCCTGGTGGTAGTGGCAAAAGTTATTTACACAATGTTGTCGTTAAATATTTAATATTATTAAATGTATCATTTCTAACATTAGCATGGACTGGTATTGCTGCAAATTTATTGATTAACGGTAAAACTGTTCATAGTACGTTTAAATTACCACTAAACATTAACGAACAAACAACATGTAATATATCTCCAAATTCAAAATATGGAATGTTTTTAAAAAATGTTAAAATTATAATTTGGGATGAAATATCAATGGTTTCTAAACATTTTTTCGAAATAATAAATACATTTTTACAAGATTTATGTGGTAATATCAATCTTTTCGGTGGTGAAATTATCGTCACATCTGGCGATTTCAGACAAACACTTCCTATAGTACGTCATGGTAATCAAACAAAAATATTGGTATCATGTGTAAAAAGAAGTATATTATGGTCATTTTTTATAAAATTATCATTAAAAGAGAATTTAAGATTAGAAAATAAAGATCATGAATTTAAAAATTGGCTTCTTGATGTAGGAGAGAATAAAAATGCATCAAAATTTGAATTACAAAATAATGTTAGAAAAATTCCACAAAAATTTATTTGTAATGATGATTTAATTACAAAAATTTTTGGATATAAAATTGATCCAAATGACATCGTTAAAAATAAAGTAATATTGTCACCTTTAAATTCTGATATATTAAACATTAATAATAATATTATTGATAGAATTGATGGAAAAAGTTTTGTATTTTATAATAATGATAAAATTGAAGGTGACAATGATGACAATTTAACGAATTCAGTACCAATTGAATTTCTAAATTCGTTAACATCAAATGGATTACCACCATACAAATTAATCTTGAAAATTGAATGATTATTAAAGATTTAAAACAACATATAATTATAGGAGAAATTATAACTGGTAAACATACTGGTAAAATTGTTTTATTACCACGAATTGATTTGCGTCCTTCATTAGATGAAATACCTTTTCATATGGTAAGAAGACAATTTCCAGTAAGATTAAGTTTTACCATGACTATAAACAAATCACAAGGTCAATCTTTTGACAAGGTCGGATTATATTTACATACTCCAGTATTCAGTCGTTGTGAATTATATGTTCCCTTGTCTAGTACAACATTAAAAAATAATTTAAGAATATTTTTAAGTAAACAGTTTATTTACACATATAATGATATTTTAATAGACAACAAAAAAAAAAGAAAAAATAATAACCATGATATAAGTAACCAAGTTATTAAATAATTTATTATATATAATAGTAATTTTTTGACTGAGTCATCGCCATTATTCAATCCGAATATATGATGAAATAAAGTAATTGTTTGGCTGAGTTAACCTTCCAGTAATATTCCATCAGAAGAGCTATCAACCGACTCAATGGAAATATTTCGTGAAATATTTCAGAAATATTCCATAAATATTTTGTTGGAATCTATGAAATTCCTTTTTAAATATTTCAATATGTTCTTTAGGAAATCTTACATAAATATTTCATAAAATATTGCTCAGAATTATTTACTTAATAATACACTGAAATATTTTGTGGAAGATTTTTGGAATCTTTTTTAAACATTTCTTTGGAACTTTTGTAACGAATTTTTAAACATTTATCAAAAAATGTATGAAATATTCCATTGATATATCTTGTAAACTTTTACATAATTATTTCTTAATTATTACAATGGAATATTTCTTAAAATATTTATGAAATAAATCTTTAATATTTTATTGGAACTTTTCAAATAAATTTTGGATATTTCTTGAAATATTTCAGGATTATTCCATACATATGTCTCGAAAACTATCATGTAATGAGTTCGGAAATATTCCAATGGAACATTTCTTGAAATACTTATGAAATAATTCTTTAATATTTTATTGGAACTTTTCAAATAAATTTTGGATATTTCTTGAACGATTTCAGAATTATTCCATACACATGTCTCGCAATATATTTATTTATTTATTTATTTAATACCATATACATATGCCCTTTAAAAGGCATCCTATAGAGGCAAACACAGTAGCCTGTACATAGGAATGGCATACTTAATCACTAATACTAATATACTTAAAACTACCATATAGAGCCAAGGTAACGCATTTAACGCTATCATGCCCTTTTTCCTTTTCATAGCCAGTTAACAATATTAAAATATTAAAAAAAAAAATATATATATATATAT
>JAZHPH010000116.1:0-21013 GCA_037356405.1 Nasonia oneida | reverse complement strand
ATATATATATATATAACATCCAAAAGTTAATTCTTTTCTATAAACCTCTTTAATTTTCATTTCATAGAGATTTTACTTATTGCTAGGTCTTTGAGATCATTCGGTAGCGTGTTAAATACACTCACAGCCACAAAATAACTGCTTTTCTTGCTTACCGTTTTATCAATTTTATACAATGGTAGATTCTTGTTTCGTGTCTTGTTTGTACTTCTTATGTATCTGTCTCTTAATTCATTATAATGATATACTATACACTCTAGTTCAAACATTTGCCTTATACTTAGAGGTTGGTTCTCTGCTATATAACAGTTTTTATTTATAATTCGAAGTATTTTCTTTTGTATCCCTTGACTTAAATTTAAGTAATTGTTATAAGCCCCACCTAATGCAATGATGCCATAGTTTGTAATAGAAGGCACAATATAGTAACATTAGCGTTTTACTATCCATAAATTTCTTTAGCTTCGCAAAAATAAAGATTAAATATCTTGTTGTTTTTATAATATAATTTATGTGTTTACCCCACTTCATGTTAAAGTCTATTATTAAACCTAAATATTTACAACTGTCTACTCTATTTATTACATTATCACAAATTCTGATGTTTAAGGTGCTAGGCACACTATCACAGTAATTGCCATATGCAATATATACGATTTTATTTACATTGAGTGATAATTTATTTAGGTTTAACCATATTGCCACCTTACGAAGATATTCATTTAATTTTTCTTGCGCAGTTGTCCACGAGTTATCACATGAGATGATAACTGTGTCATCAGCGTAAGATAATATTGTTTCATTTTGCATATCTATCAGTAGATCATTCACGTATAATATGAAAAATAGAGGGCCAAGTATTGTTCCTTGTGGAACCCCTATCATAATTTTTTTGTACTCACTCTTGCAGTTACTTATCTTTACACATTGTTTCCTATTAGATAGATAGCTGCTGAGTAATTTTAATGCTTCTCCTCTTACACCGTATCTTTCTAATTTGTCCAGCAGTATACTGTGACCTACAGTATCGAAGGCTTTAGCCAGATCTAAGAACGCAGTTATAATCGGTTTGCTTTTATCTAGGTTTCTATATGTAATATTTGATAGGCAATTGAGAGCATCATTCGTTCCTCTCTGTCTTGGAAAGCCGAATTGTCTATCAGATATTATTTTGTGCTTCATGATAAAATTATAAAGTCTATTGTATACGATTTTTTCAAATATTTTGGCAATGTTAGAAATTAGCGATATTGGTCCATAGTTACTAATACAACTAATGTCTCCTGATTTATATATAGGTACAATATCTGCTTTTTTCAGTGCATTAGGCAAGATTGATTGCTGTATGCATAGATTAAATATGTACTCTAACGGTTTTGATATATGTTTCGATAAAGATTTGATAGTTATTGCACTAATATTATCTACTCCACCAGCCTTTTTTTTTCATTGCAATAATTATATTTTGAATTTCATACATATTAGTTGGATTTATAAAAATTGAGTAGTTGTTTCGAACTGGCAGTTTCAATTGTTCTAAGTCCATTTTTTTAATTTTATTGCTTAAATTTAATCCTACATTACAACAATATTCATTCATAGTGTTCGCAATAGTGGTCTTGTCATCAATTTTCTGATCATTAACTATTATACTATCAAGTGATACTCCTTGCTTCTTTTTTTTCCCTAACTTATCATTTATTATGCTCCAAAGCTGTCTTGAATTACCACTGCATTTTCTAATGGCATTATTTTCGTATTTATACTTAGCACCTTTAATAACCTTACTCAAAATTTTTTCATAATTTTTATAATCCATTTTCAGTTTCATATTTGTTGGATTCTTTTTCCATATATTATATAACAACTCTTTAGTTTTACAGGATATTAATATTGCTTTCATAATCCATTTTTTCTTAGGAACTGTATCTTTTTGTTTATATTAGTATATTTTCTATCAGTTGCTTTTTCAACACAGCCTTGTATCATACTTATTAATTCATTTATAGCTTGGTTAGGATCATTTATTTGTGACAATGAGTCCCACTCAACTCTTTTTGCAATATTTATTAACTTGCCATAGTTAATGCAGGCTGATTGATTGTAATCATTTTGTATTTCGAATTTATTAATACTTATGAAGAGTGGATAATGATAATTAAACGGTATGTTTAACTTAAAAGACTCCAACTCAATATTTCTTACTTTGGCGAAACAATTGTCTATACACGTACTGTTCTCACTGTTCTGAGATGGTCTTGTGATTCCTCTACCCTATAGCAAAATCTCATCTGTAATTGTGGTCCGGAAGCTGCTAGATTCTCTTATTTAATAAACAATGAGTTTTTGAATATTGACAGTCGCCTATAGTGATGTGCCACCCCCCATATAAGTTTAAAAAATACGGTTTTAAAGCATTTTAGACATTTTTTTCAACTTTTATAAATTTCTCATCTGAGATCTCAGGTGAGATCTCAGGTGAGATCTCAGATGAGAAAATTTTAAAAATCAAAAAATTGTTTAAAATGTTTCAAAACCTAGTTTTTCGGACTTATCTGGGAGGTGGCACATCCTTTTAGGTGACTTTTAATAGTAAAAACTCATTATTTTTTTAAATAAGTGGATCTAGCAGCTTTTGGACCACAATTACAGATAAGATTTTGGCATGAGATCTCAAGTGAGATCTCAGGTGAGATCTCACATGAGATCTCACCTGAGATTTTGCAATAGGGTAAAAAATGGAGTATATTCATTTTCAAAAAAATTATTCAGAAATTCTTGAACGATTGTCTTTTCAGCTAAACCAATTTTGTCATAATTAGTTTCCCTTATATCAATATTAAAATCTCCAAATATACATTGATTTTTTATATTAACCCGTTTAGCCAGGAATTTTCTTACTGAATTAGTAAACTCAGATTTCTATACATCGTGGCACCTGTACATAGCAGAGATCCTGATTGTATCACCTGACTCTAGAAAAGTATCAGAACTTACAACACTCAATATATCAATTACTTCTATTTTAGTTTTTTCCTGTATATTGTTTTTTATATATAACATGACTCCATCAGCCCTATTAATTTTACTGTCATTGTAATAGCTTTTATATCCTTGTAGTTGATAGTATTGAGGATGTTGTAAGATCCATGTTTCCGTACATATTATAATAATTGGTTTTACTACCAAGCTTTCAATAAATGATTCTAATTTTTCGTAATTCGCATTTAAACTTCTTATATTTACACAGAGAATTAAGTTCTTTTTTTTCGAGATGCTCTTGTTGAGTGATCTGATGTTTTCTCAACTATGTTGTGTATGTCTTCAAAATTGAATTCTTGCGCCAATAGTTAGCCCTTTTTTCTTAGTCTATTTGTTATACGTGTGTTAACTGCGTTGAGTGAGGTAAAAGACATCCCAGATGTACGCATGGTTATAGCCTTGTTTGAAATATTTTCTGCCATACCGACATATCTCGGTATTACAGGTTGTATCGTGTAGTCAGTAAGGTCAATGAACTTTCTTATTTTATTTTGTAGGATACTGCATGCGTGGCTATTTGTTGCCATATGCTCAGTATTATATTGAGTTTTATATTTATTATTGCTGAATATACAGCTAGGACAATTTAATTTATTACCGGAACAATCTGTAGTCTTATGATTACCTGCACATTTTAAGCATGTGTGATCATTTGTGCACTTAAAGCCATTATGCCCATATCTACCACAATTAAAACATGACTTGACGTTGCAGTAGTCATGCACCTTACAGTTTTGATAACCCACGAAGATCCTGTTTTTATTCTCTCTCACATGTTGATATAGTTCAGCAGGAATTTCTAATATGACTGACTGAAGATGAGTTTTGGAGTTCTCATATGAGTGAAATACTGTACACTTCTTGTTGAATTTACTAAAATTTCTTTCATTTATGTCATCTTTAATTTTTTTATTGTCTAGATTTTCAAAATTATCTATTCCAACTACTTTAACCTTTGGATTCTCTATTGTTTCTTTTGTAACATCACAACTTTCATCAAGCTTTTTCTTCAAAACATTATATGCTTTGCTTGCACTTTTTTCTGTTAAACAATCTACTATTATTTCACTCTTTATCTTAATTAGTTTTTTTGCTTGTATGCTCTTATCTTTAATGAGATAGTGTGCAACAGTATCATTTATTGTGTCTATAGGGTAATCTTTAGCATCTTTGTTTATAACAATAATTTTTGGGATTCGTTTTGGCTTGTTGTTAGTCATGGCACTCGAAATTACTTGAGCATATGTTTTGTTTTTTGAGGTATTATCTGCTTATCAAGTAATTCACTCAATAACTTATTTTTTTCTTTCAGTTCTTTATTTAGTTCTTTTAATAGTGCATTTTCACGCTTCAAAATACTGTCCATTGATACACTGTTCTCATCATCATCCTCACTTTCAGCTTCTGACACACTTATTTTATCACTTTTTCTCAATTTAATCTGAGCAATGATTATTTTGGCTTCATTACTCAGCACATTTGTATTCACTTTCGAGGTTAGGTCTACTTGGTTATGTTCTGGACATAATCCTAGAACTCCACTAATTTTTACTCCCCGTCTATTTTAGCAAAATCACTCGTATGAAAAGCTTTCTCACATATTATACAATTAACCGTTTTTACTTCCACTTTTGGATGACATCTGTAGAAAATTGCTGACTGTGAAATCCCGCGCTCGATGACTCCATCTTGGAATATGAGAACAATATATATATAATAAGATATATTCACGGTGTCATGATACAGTCGCCGGACACAATAACTTTGCTTTACGCGCCACAACATGGCGGCGGGTCTCTTGTTGATTGGGCTTTCAGAACAAGGTGGCGCATCGGCCTTGCAGTCGCATAGACAGCGAACCACGGCCATAAAAAGAAGAAGAAGAAGAAGAAGAAGGTTAGGACGGTTATGACGTCAGATATCGCTTTCCTGGCAGTCATGACCGACCTAAGGAGTCCAATTAACAGGAGACCCGCCGCCATGTTGTGGCGCGTAAAGCAAAGTTATTGTGTCCGGCGACTATACCTTCAAGCAATTCGGGAACATTTGAAGAATATTTCACGGAAGATATGTGGAATATTTCCGAATTATTTCAGGTGAAATATTTTATTAAATTTTTCAGAAATATTTCTGAATCATCATTTCACTACTAACTTATAGTGATTATTAAACTTAAAAACATTTCAGAAGTGTTTCTCAAATCTAGGAAAGAAATATTTTATGAAAGCTTTCTTGAATGTTTCGGAATTATTTCACTGCAAATTTTCCAGTAAATATTAAACACAGAAATAATTCTGAAAGAAATCAGAATTATTTTAAAGAAATATATTTTGGAAGCTTGCTTACATATTCCAGAATTATTTTAAATACAAATTCCAGGAGACTACGGGCTAAGAAATAATTTTGAAATGTTGCTTAAATCTAGGAAAGAAATATTTTATGAAAGTTTTCTGGAAGTTTTCTGGAATGTTCCGGAATTATTTTACTGCAAATTTTCCAGTAAATATTAAACACTGAAATAATTCAGAAATAAATCAGAAATATTTTAAAGAAATATGTTACGGAAGCTTGCTTAGATATTCTAGAATTATTTAAAATACAAATCCCAGGAGACTGCGTGCCACAAAATAATTTAGAAACATTTCAGAAATATTTCAAGGAAATATTTCATGAGAGATTTGCAAGGCGGGGCATTTTATGAAATGATATTATTGCAGTAATATTTCTGAAATATTTCATGAAAAATTTCAGAAATATTTCGTCGAAAGATTCCTGGAAGATTTCAAATATTTCGTTCCAATATTTCCGAAATATTTCGGAAATATTTCATGCTGTGTGGGTAGGCGAGTTTGATATATTCCGCAACGAAATTACTGATAGAAAAGAACTGAGACGAATCAAACAAAGTCAAGTTTATTATATTTAATCGTAATAAAACAAGGAACAACTCTCAAGATAATTACTACGTAACTTGCCATGCCCGTTTCATTTTGTTTATTGGTGAACAACTAAAATTTTCTTTTTATGTATTATAACGTCATACAAACACCATAAGTTCAATGAAACGGGCATGGCAAGTTACGTAGTAATTATCTTGAGAGTTGTTCCTTGTTTGTTTTGTTCCTTGTTCCAGTAATTTCGTTGCGGAATATATCAAACTCGCCTAGCCTTTTACTTTTTAAAATGTTAATTTTTTCTAGAGATATCAATTCTTTTTAGTAAATTTTTTGAATATTTCGTATTTGCCCTAAAAATAAAATATAAACATCTTTAGCACCTTTCGACCATGGCTTTTTTGTAACATTTTTATCACTAACATAAAATCACTGATTGTTCTGATAAACACCACCCTCGAATGATTTCTGCACCTAGACACCGAAAACCACAGTGCGAACGACCTAGACCTCGTCATCGGCCACACTATACACCTAGACGCCGTCTCGGTATGATTTTTACAACTAGACACAAAAAACCACGGAGCGCACCACCTAGACATCGTCATCGGCCACCCTGTACACCTAGACGCCGTCTCTGTATGATTTGTACACCTAGACACAAAAAACTGCGGAGCGTACCACCTAGACCTCGTCATCGGCCACCCTGTACACCTAGACGCCGTCTCTGTATGATTTTTACACCTAGACACAAAAAACCACGGAGCACACCACCTAGACGTCATCAGTTATCCTGTACATCTAGCACTAATAATCCGCGCCACTTGATATGATAGAAGTGTGTGGGAAAGCAATATCCAACTACACTATACATATAGTTTATAAGTGGTCAACTTCACGGTCCTAACGTTTTTCTGTCTGAAGAATCGCAAAATCGCACATCGTTCATTATTACATAAATTTTGCTAATATTTTTACTGGAAATCTTAATAAATTATAAGCCACTTGATATAAGCTACGATTTTTGCAGCAGGTTAAATGACGGAAAAGCAATAATGAATAATAAATTTATAACTATACTGCATGCGCAGCTAACTTAACGGTCCTAACATTTGTCTGGAGAATAAAGAGATGATTTGAGCATTCGGGAATTACACATCCATTTATTTTGAAAATGAAACAGTTTCTTTACCAATATTTTTGGTAGAATCCTAGTTTAGCACAAAAACATGCTAATGATTCAATAATTTAATTAAAAACAGTAATAATATGCATTTTTTTACGATACTATAAAATCCGAACACCAATATAGAAGTAAATAGTGTCGCGGCGCCGCGGCTTCGTCTGCTTTTCAATCTCGCCTTCGTGGCGCTACCGCGCCACTTCATAAATTTATTTCATTTCATATTTATGATACTGGTCGTATGTTTTGTTTATTTAAACTACATAATTTTAATATATTTACGTACTCCACACAGCAGTCACTATAAATTATATGTTCCCTTATCTAAAACAATATTAAGAAATAATTTAAAAATCTGTTTAAATAAACAGTCTATTTACGCACATAAAAATATTTTAATAAACAACAAAAAGTTGACCAAAATCTTTTGACAAGGTTTGATTATATTTATATACTCCAGAATTTAGTCATCGTAAATTGTACGTTCCCTTCTCTAAAACATTAAAAAATAATTTAAAAATATTTTTAATTAAACAGTCTATTTACGCACATAACGATATTTTAATAGACAACAAAAAGAAAAGTAAAAAGAATGATCATGATATAAACATATATACGCAAAATATAGTATATTCGGAAATCTATTGAAATTAATTTAATTTTATGTTAAATGAATTGTATATACATGTATATGTAAATAAAATAAATATATATAATTAAATGATATATATAAGTAATCGATATTTATCTAGATATTAAATAATTTATTATATATGTTGGAATAGTGGATAAATAAATGAACACTGTGAGGTTTAAATAATAATGTGATATATTGTAAGGCAGTAGCCTCGGTGAATGCATCCGCTCACATCGGAGTCTAACAGGCAAGAGAGCGAGTACAGAGTATACAGCGTAGTCGGCGCTTAGATTGTACACGCGAGGCATGCGCAGTTTACTTGCTCTCGCATGAGCTCGTCTGACTGCACGAAATCGTCGCGAACCAATAGATGGAGCGACGAGTACCGTTTTGGTACTTATAATCAAGATTATAATACTTACTATATTACAACAATATATAATAGTATTTTTTTGGCTGAGTCATCGCCATCATTCAGGCTTAATATATCACAAAGTAAAGTAATTTTACATATATACGTACGCTTCTTTGTTAACTTTATAACTTAAAAATATAAAAATTATCAATAATTGAAAAAATATATTTTCGTGGTGAATGTATGTGTTGCTGTACTAAGATTACAGCTGTTATGAAACAATGTATTTCTACAAAATATTACAAGATAAAGGGTTCTTTACAGAAAAAATCGCATAATAATTAAAAAATTTTAATGTAATGTAGATGAACAAATTTCTATTAAATTGGTTGAGTCATCGCCAGTGTCATTTCAATATATATGATAGTAATTGATTAGTAACATAATAATAAATTTATATTTTATTTCATATTTATGATACAGGCCGTGTGTTTTATTTATTTTAAATATACTGAATAATATTAAAAACAGTTTATAGAATTTAAAATACAAAATATTGTAATGCGGGCGTTTTTATTAGATTATTTGTGTCTAATAATAACGACAGTCTCAACCCTGTCAAACGCAGAGAGCAATATTTCTGACTATTATAACATAGATCTTAGAAATACAAGAACGCCATTTGAACATGAAATATACCGTAAATTACTTGTGATTTCCTGTAGACGATGTCCAGGTGTCAGGATGACCCCCAGGTCGACGCGACATCATCTACAAGAAAGAGCACCACTTAAACATAAAATATACCGTAAATTACTTGTAACTTCCTGTAGACGATGTCCAGTATCAGGATGACCCCCAGGTCATCGCGACATCATCTACAAGAAAGAGCACCTAGTGGATATCAAATATACCGTAAAAATTCCGAAGAATTATTCAAATTCTTAGAATAATCCTATATATGTAGTATAAAATGTTTATTATGTTGTATTATGAGTATACCAAAAAAAAAATTATATTTGTTTATTCAAAAGCGTACGTACGTACGCTTTTTTATTAACTTTATAGCTTAATAATATAAAAAATCAATAATTAAAAAAATACATTTTGTGGTAAATGTATGTGTTGCTGTACTAAGATTACAGTTGTTATAAAAAAATGTATTTCTAATGGTTTAAAGATTTTAATATAATGGTAGAGATTTTTGTTTTAGAAATTGTTTGATTTCAGTTTTTTAATTTCTACCTTTCATGCTCTAAATTTAAAAAATTTTAATTTTTCTAAATTTTTGCCGCCAAGCTAAATTGACTATTTAATCACTGATTATCATGAAAATAAAGATGGAAAAATATAATGTCTCAGTATTAACTATTAAGCAACGTGAAATTTTTATATTATCATATGCATATAGTTATTTATCACTGGCGTGATTTTGCTGTGTATTCAAATTTTATAGTTTTCTACGTCACTCTGTTACTGTCGATGTAACATTCTCTCCATTGTGTCCGCGTCCTTCGTCTCAGGGGGATTCCAGGCGCCAAGTTTGCGAGTTACAATCTTGTAGCCTTCCCCCCCCCCTCCCTCCAGGAGTCTGCATCTACTTCGTCTTCCAGTCGTCTCCAACACCGTTGTTTCGTGCTGTCTAAGTAGCCGTCTCGCGAGCTTGTATTCACGCGAGATAGCCTCTCTTTCGTCCGAGTCCGGTTCTCTCCCCGCTAATCTGCGGAGTCGGAGGCATTCTTTTCTGATTTCGGCAATTTCCTGCGTCCACCAGTAAGTCTGCCTTCTGTCCTGTCTGTATCGTTTCCGTAGCATCGTGGCCTCGCAGATGCGCTGCAGATACTTTTCCAGATCATTAGTACTCCGTTCAGCCGCGGTTCGGTCCGTCCGTCCTTGAGACAGATCCGCAGAAGGTATTGCTACGTTCCGCAGTTGCCCCTTGATTTCGTCCCTGTTTAAGCGTCCAATGTCCCACCGTGTTGTCCGCATGCTCTGTCTTTGCCTCGACGCGGCGTCATTAGTCAGGTTGAAGACGATGTACTGGTGAGCACTGGCCGTGTAGTCCTCGATCACTCTCCATCCCCTCAGCCTTGTCAACATCCTGTCCGTAGCTAGGGTTATACCTGGTATAAAATTACCAAAGCCGGGTCGTCTGTAGGTGGTCACGTTTCCGTCATTTATGACTTCCAATTCTAGTCGGGCGGCCATTTGTAGAATCAGTCGTCTTCGTCTGTTCGTCGTAGGCATCCCCCATTCGATCGCTCTCGCGTTAAAGTCGCCCGCCACGATTACATCGCCAGTAAGGTTTCTGACGACGTCTTCCAGGGCTTCGAGCTTGTCTTCGTATTCGCGCGCACTATTTTCGGTGAAAGGTAGACACGGACAATAGTGACAGAACCCACCCTTACCCAAGCATAGTCTTCTCCGACCCCACTGTCTATAATCCATGCCGCGTTCACCCCTCACACCTACACCGCCGCCGTGTTCGAGCTGCTAGCGATCCACGATGGCTCGGAGAGGTTTCTGTACTGCTCGCTTATCACGAGTACGTCCGCGTCCGTTTCCGCCGCAATTTGCGGGAGCAGCGAATGTGCCACACTGCTCCCGTTCAGGTTGCATTGGAGTATTGTCAGGTCCATTTTGTCTGTTTCGTCCTGTATTTAGTCAGAGCTGCCTTGAATACTGCGCACGAGGCCGTGCCAGGCACGTGTGCCAGATCTTGGTTGGCTCGCCCCGCGCAGAGGAAGCAGAAAGGCGCGCTTGTGCACGCCTTGCCTACATGCCCCTTTCGGCCGCATTTCCAGCGGCAGTCTCGTCTGTCCGGTCCTTTGCAGTCAACCCTCACGTGTCCATAGCCAAGGCACCTGTAGCACCTCGGAACGCGAAGCCTGGGTCTGATCCGGCAATTAATCCACTCGATTTTAATTCGGCCTTTCTTAAGTAGATACGTTGCCTCCTTCGCGTCAAACTCACAGACAGCTAAGGCTTGTCCGCGGTTATTCGCGTCAAAGACGTGGACATTTCGGTCAGTTGTGGTCCCCGTTTCGCGGTTGATCGCGTCCGCGACGTCCTGTGTTGTTGTGACGCAGTCCAAGTCCATGTTCTTTGTCAAGCTGTAGTAATACAGAACCGTCTTTGGTCTTACGAATAGCTCGTACGTCCACTTTACTGTCCGTCAAATTCACTCTCTGTCGTATAGAAAGTAGAACGTCCGCGTACGTCTTACCCTTTGCTGGCTTAATAAAAATCGTGCTTCGCCTGGGTTTCAGGTTTGAGCGATCTTGCACGCTTTGGGCTTTTTTGTCTTTGTCGTGTTTGCTTCAGCAGCATTTGTCCCTTGTTTCCGTTGTCTGAAGTTCCCGGTTCCGGAGTCGGGGTTTGTCTGTCTCGTTTAAGTTTGAGTCGTGGCGTTTCTTCCGTGTGCGTCCTTTGTACTTTTGTGAGAGTCTGTCGCAGTTGCTTCATACGTTGAAGTTCATGCATCCCAACCTCAACAGCTTCATAGATCTCACACATTCCATCCGTAATTACGCGACTGACATTCTTTTGGACGTTTGTCTTCGCCTTCATCTTCACCAGGTTGCTGCGTATTATGAGTAGTTGGTCTTCCAACTTCCTCTCTGCAGCCACCCAGTTTTATGGCGACCCTCCGATTATATCGCCCGTCCTTTCACGATTGTACCGCGGTGTCATTTATAGTAGCCAGGCTACCTACAAGGTTCTTAATTTTACCTCCGCTGACCGCATCTCTATCTGCAGGCACGCTGCACCCCTCCATCCTCATATTGTTCCGTTCGGTTTCCTCATCCATGCTGAAATCAAACTTCGTCCTGGTATGTGTCTGACCCCCTGGATCCCCCCGTCTATGGAGGTAGCTGACATGGCCCCAACACATGCCTGCAGGCGATGCTAGACTGGGTACATCATACCAGGATATAGAACCCACTGCCACACTAGCCCACCTTCGCACTCTCGAGCTTCCCACCCCCGAACAAAAGTGTTCAGCTCTCTGGAGAGTTTACAGCAGGTGTCACACGACAGCCGATTGATCGGTGCTGGCTAGGCAACCGACCTCCCGTCTTGCCGTCAGCGGGAGCCAAAGGTGGCTCGAGTCACTTCGGCATGCAGCCTAAGATCGTCTCCCCACTCAGGATCTCCCTTTGGCAGTTCACGGGTCGCACCGCACGGCCCACACGGCGGTCCGCTTGATTAGTTTGACAGCAGCCTTCCCCTGACTTAAACGGTAACAAGACACTCCCATCTATCACTCTGATACGTCCGGGAGATATCCGTTTATAGGACCCCCTCAATCATGCATCAACAATTCTCTCCACCAGGCTTGTGCTCCGCGTGTGATTTCCGGTCAAGATCTTTTTAAAGGACCCACGGCTCCGACTGTGGTTGGCAGGCAGCTTGCATATTCGGTTTCCTTTTCTGCTACTGCAGCTCATCTCCGCTCCGTGCTCTGATTCATCAAGATACTCTTTTTAAGGAGTTTCGTTCAATCGTCCCTCATTTACACTCCCACTAGAATGCCATATATTCACTTCCTCAGAGGACTGCTGCTCTCGTAGACCCATCACCCGGCAGGTTGCGAAGATGTTAAAGCAACCGCCTACGACAAGGAGCGGACATATCGATGGGTTGATGCTCATAATAGATGCACAATATTTAACATTAATATGGTAGTTATATTTTCTAACAAAAGTTGGATTAAAGGGAACAACCATTCTATCATCAACCTTTCCAGGTTTACCATAAAGCCTTTTGTTGTAGACATAGTTTTATTTTCATTATTACGACGATAATATCTAGGAAAACCATTGTTTTCAAAGTGCGCTGCATCATAAAAAGCTTTTTTAAGTTTTTTTGAACAAGTTTTATTAACTACATCATAACATAGTGTTTTTTTTTTTAATAAGGTCCATGTAACGTATGTTTGAATACTTATTCCTGTAATTCCACACCATTCTCATCAAGAATTTCAGCTAAAATATGTTCATCAATCTTATCAGGATTTGTTAATTCTGACTTATGGTACAATATTAACCATAAATGTGAGTGCGAAAGAACTCTCCTTTAAAATTCAATTACGTATACATAAGTAATAATTTTTCCAAAAATATTCTCACTAAGAATATCAGCTAGGATTGCTCGAAATTTACCATAAAATAATCTAACAGTAATTGTTGCAATATTATTGCATGAAGTTCCTGGCGGAAATTGTTTAGTTCTGTTTTTAACTCAGGACATTTTGGATTAGTTGTTATCGTAACAAATATATCATATCCGGTGGGCTGCCTATTTTTCGCATTATAGCCATTGACTCAAGAAAACTTTGGTGCATGTATCTAGGACTTCCTATGTAAGTTGATGGCAAAACAAACAAATTACCTACTCTTTCGTTATTTTCAAAATTTTTATTAATGTTAAGCGCACTTTTTGTTACGTCGTCAACAAGACCTTGATAACATTCTACACGTAATTTTTACTGATTATATCTTAAAAAATTCAGTCTACAATATTCTATCTAATATAAGCTTGAATATAATATATACTTTCGAGAGAATCTTCCAAAATATAAAATAGAACCAAATTTTGATTTAGGCCTATAGGCTAATCGATATGAATAATATAGCTAAGGAGATAAATTTTTATCATTGTTATGATTTTGTTTAACCATTGGATTTTATCATATATCTCCGTAAGGAAACATTATAGGGAAAATTATAGGATCTATGTGAAAGATAATTTATTCAAAATAAAAGTTGAACATATTTCCTTTTGGGGGGTTTTCGGATAAACACAAAGATCATAATAATTAGGTTTATACAAGCGTAGGGGAGGGTAATAAAGTTTAACACACTCGGACACGCGCACTTAATATTCGAAGCAGCTAGGGAAAATTAGGGGGGGGAAATTAGGGGGGAATATTTTTGAACCGGCGGCGGCGGCGAAACTTTTTTTTATAGATAGAAAACTTAATTAAATGATAACCATATACTTGAATTCAACAAAATTTTACTTGATTTTTAATATGCAATCTGCAACGAGCGTCCGTGGCTCAGTTCGTTAAGGCGCACGTCCTAACTAGCGGATACGCGATCGCTCAAAGGGTCTCGGATTCGATTCCACTTGTATTTCAACGAGTAAAGTACCCTGGACTCCGGCTGCTTTGAGGCGGGTTTTTCCCCGGAATTTTCCTTTAGCGTAATTTCGGGTTTTCCCTTGCCTCACAGGCGCAAGCCTGGGCAAATGCGAAGTAATGGTAGGGACTCTTAGGAGAGGTCGATAAAATAGGTAGGCCGATCCGATGCGCTAAGCAGAGAACGCCGGCCTTACAGGCGGGGAGCTGGTTTCTGAACGATGGACCTTCTCCGAAGATGGACCCAATGTCCTGTAAAAAAGGACAGAGAGTGTTGGCTTAACCAACACGGTGCGAGTCTGAAAGTATGTCCTCACTGGAAGTATCCCCCAGGGAGGTTAAATCAAGACGGAAGTTTGAAAGGAGTAGGAATGGGGAGGATCGGGCTGTACTTCCACTCATAGGTGGTGGAAGGCCCCCGATGACTGGGTCCATAAGGCTGCGGCGGTAATAAAAATAAAAAAAATAAATAAAAAAAAGAATATGCAATCTGCAGTTAATTTTCAGAGATTGTCTAATATTCAACCTATTGATAGACATAAAGAATATATAAATACTTTTTTCTGGTTCAAGTACGAACAGACACTGGATTTATTTGTGGTACAAAGACAATATAATATGAATGTTTGATAGTATTAACAAAAAATGTCTTGATGATTTTTTATTTTTTTTTTATTTTTATTGACCAGAAAAGTATTTACTGAGTATTTACATCTAAATAACATCTGCAAAAACCTGCAGAGGAACACGTAGGTACCTGTGGGCAGGACTGGCATTTTACAAAATTTAAGATAGGTCATTTTGTTGCTAAGCCTTTCATTAAATTTGGGTATAGTTAAGCTCTTATTTCTAGTAATGCTATTAGAGTTAATATATTTAGTTCTAAGATCACAGTAGTGTAGTAGTAGCGATTCATATGCGAATAATTTAGCTATATTCATAGGATTTTTTTGTACAAACTTATTTTTATTTACAATCTTTAATATCCTAAACTGCAAATTTTGAAGTAGGTAACTAGTAGACTTATATGCACCTCCCCAAGCAATAATTCCGTAAGAGAATATGCTATGAAAAAAGGCATAATATATCAACATCAATGTTTCTGTTGACATGTACTGGGAGATCTTGTAGAAGATGTAAATTAGGTACTTGGTTTTATTGATGATATTATGTATGTGTTTATCCTATCTTAGGTTATAATCGAAAATAATCCCTAGGTATTTGCAGCTCTCGACTCTACTTAGTTTTTTATCTCTTATTTTGATACAAGACTGTATAGGCACGCTATCACAGTAATTTCCAAAAGTCATATAAACAGTCTTATCAACATTCAGGGATAATCTATTACTCGCTAACCAAGCATCTACTTTTAGTAGATAACTGTTCATATTATCCTGGGCATCTTTCCATGAAGACCCAGAGGATACTATGACAGTATCATCAGCATACGATGAAATGGCTTTGGAAGGGATTACTTTTAAAAGGTCATTTATATATATATCAGGAATAGGAGAGGACCAAGGATAGTACCTTGGGGAACCCCAATTGTTATTTGCTTGCTAGCACTCTCTTCATTACCTACTCTAACTTTTTGCAGTCTATCATTGAGGTAACTTCGCAGCAAATCAAGTGCCTGACCTCTAACTCCAACGTGGTAAAGTTTCTCAATTAAAAGATCATGATCAACAGTATCAAAAGCTTTAGCAAGATCCAAGAAGGTAACAATGGTAGGAGTACTCGCATCGAGATTATTATAAAGAATATTCACCCAATAATTTAGGGGATTTTTAGTACCAGTATTCTTCCTAAAGCCAAACTGCTGATCAGATATCAAATTGTGTTTTTCAACAAAATCTATCATTCTAATATATACAATTTTTTCCAAGATCTTTGCCAAGTTGGAGATTAAAGATATAGGCCTGTAGTTAGATATATTATGCCTTTCTCCTAATTTATGTACAGGAATAATCTCCGCGTTTTTCAATGCGTTTGGCCAGATGGCTTTCTCAATACATAAATTAAAAATAAAAACTAACGGTTTAACAATAAAATTACTCAGAACCTTCAGAGTTTTGGTGTTAATCTTATCGACTCCACCATTTTTAAATTTCATATTATTTATGATATTCAAAACTTCAACAGAATTCGTTGGAATTAAGAAAATGGAATTACTGTTCATGTCGGGCATTTTTCTCGCATTATTAGTAGATTTGTCAAACTTGGCACTCAACCTATGACCAATTTCACAGAAAAAATTATTCATACAGTCAGCTATTTCAGCCTTATTAAAAATCTTACTATCATCTATTTTAATATAACTTATACTATCATTAACTTTACTATTTTTCCCTATTTTGTTGTTAATAATACTCCATAATTTTTTTTAGTTGTTTACATTACTTTCGATTAGGTTCTTTTCATGCTTTATTTTAGCATCTTTTATTACCCTATTCAGAACTTTGGTATAAGTGAGATACTCAAGCTTGAGCTGTTTGTTATTAATGTCTTTACGCCATATGTTATACAGTAATTCTTTAGTGGCACATGATTGCATAATAGCATTAGTTATCCAGATCTTTCTGGGCTTATGATTCACATTTCTTTTTATAATTGTAGCATGTTCAATACAGAATTTGATATCATTTATTAGTTTATCAGATGCTTTATTAGGATCATGGATTGACATAATTATATTCCAATTTATAGTCTTAGCAACATTAGTTAATTTCTTATAATCAATAAATTTGATGGGCTCAAAATTTTTAGTTCTCATTTTTTCGAGAGTAATAAATATTGGATAGTGATCAGTTAGAGAGTGTTTAAGTTTGAACGTAGCAGTTTTTAGATTATCTGTTTTTATGAAAATGTTGTCAATGCATGATGCTTTGCTACTTCCAATCGATGGCCTGGTAATACCTAAAAAGCCTGGTATGTATCCTTTGTCCAGGAAGTTACAGAGAAACTCCTGGCTATCCTTTTCAGTATCAAGTAAAATGATATTAAAATCCCCCACTAGTAGATGATTTTTAACATTTCTTTTTTTGTTTAAGAAATTATTAAGAGCTAAGATAAATTCACTCTTAGGAATTCCATGAGATCTATAAACAGAGGATATATCAATTCCTTTATTATTACTTAACCTAATATGAACGTTGATCAACTTTGCCCTACCACACTCAATAATTGTGGTCTCATGGACAATATTGCTATCAACAAAGACTATAACTCCATCATTTTGATTAAGATGGCTATCATTGTAGTAACTTTTGTATCCATCTAACTCAAACATCTTGTAATTAATGTGAACAAAAGTTTCTGTACATATTAAAATCGATGGTTTAATAGTTAAGCTATTAAATACAATTTTCAGTTTATCAAAGTTAGCTAACATACTACGAATATTTACATGCATTATGAAATCTGATTTGTTGTTCAGCGCTTTGTTAAGACTAGATGTCGTTTCGAAAACTCTTTCCATGATAATAGAATCGTTGTTTATTTTATCCAAAATTTCAAAATCCATAATTCAATTAATTTAAATTTGAGACCAGTTACTGGGAAGAGATAAAACTTTACCTAGTCTTAACAGATTTTGCAGTCGTTTTAGTCTTGGATGAATTTTGTTGGTTACGAGTCGGTAGTTGATTCCTAGGTTTTTGTAGATTTTGTTCAGCATGTTGATGTTGATTCCTTATAGGCTGTTTGTCAGTAACTTGTTGAATGCGTAGGTTTGCTTCAGTGGATTGATCATGGTCACTGTGTAGATCACTTGCGTTCGAGATATTATCAAGTTGATTATTTATCTCCATATGGTAATTTATCGGTATTGGTTTAACCGTCGGTAACTTAGGTTGCACCGGATAATCAGTTGTCTCAATGTATTTCTTAATTTTGTTTTTTAATATAATACACATATTATAATCCGTAGCATCATGATTGGTATTGTAATTGGTTTCAAACTTGGAGTTGCTGAAACTACAATTAGGACAGGCAAACGTGGTACTGGTGCAACTAATTGTTTTATGCTTCTGTGAACATCTGAGACAAGTAGATTGATTAGTACATTTAACAGTAATATGTTCAAATCTCCCACATTTCAGACATGGCTTGATGTTTATTAGGTCGCATACTCTGCAAGATTGCCATCCGACAAAGATTTTGTTTTTACTTTCTCTGATATATTTGTATACTTCAAAGGTAACTTCAGCTAGTACACTAGTGAGGTTAGTTTTGCTATTCGTATACACGTGTAAAACATTTACTTTAGAGTCAAAATCAGGAAAGTTTCTGATATTGATGTCTTCTTCAATGCTTATGATGTCCAGATTTGAACAGTTTTCGATTCCAACAATTTTCATTTTTGGGTTGTTTAATTGTTCAAGTTTTATTTCACATAAGTCACTTAACTTGGTTTTCAGTAGTTGTTCAGTCTTGTTTACACTTTCAACATTGATACACTTCACCATTATCTCGTTACGTTTTTTTAGACAGTAGACATCATTCGTTTGAATGCTTTTTTCTTTGATTAAACACTTGGTAATGCACTCTTTGATTTCCATTTTTGTACAATCACTGTTAGGTTTAATGATAATTTTAGGGATGCGTTTAGGTTGCGGCTTGGCGCTACTTGCAATCTCAGCATAAGTTAATTTGTCGATTTGACTGTTTAAAAATATCCTGGTTTAGAGAATCTCGCAACATAGCATTCTTTTCTTCCAATTCGCTGTTCAGTTGCCTTAAAAGCTCATTTTCTTTATTAAGATGTTCACATTCGCCTTCAAAATCTCTAATTGAAGCATTTAGTTCATGAGACTTATTTAATAGTTCAGCTAGTATATTCCTCTTTATTTCTTCAGATTGTTTCAGTTTAATGGTAGCAATTAAAAATCTGACCGAATCGCTTAGTAGACTTTCATCAACTTTTGAGGTTAACTTAGGATGATCTTGACAAATCACCAATCTATCACTTATAAATACCAGGTTTTTTTGTCGAGCACAACTCTGGTGGAAAGCACCGTCACAAACTATACAGATCACCGTGGTAGCTTCACAATTACTGTGGCACTTCAAAAAACTTTTCGTGCCTTTGTCGGGAGGTCCTTTCCCTCCCGCCATGTTTTATTCCATGATGATCATACAATTTTTATTAATTGGCTGTTTCTAAATAAAAATAATTTACGCATATCTTTTGAACAAGTACAGTATCAGACTAATTATTAGGATTGTGGTGTTTTTGCTATAGCATTTTTAGTTGCTATTGTATTTAATATTTGTCTGTGCAATGTTCAATATAAAATTTCTAAAATACGCGAAAATTTGATTAGAATGTATGATAACTTTATTATTTTTTCCAATATCAAAAGATTATAAAAATAAAATTAATTTTAAAATAATTGCTGAAATCAAAATCGCGAAACGTTTTCCCGTGCAATAAAATTTGCTAAATTTAAATTAAATTTTGATAAAATCAATATTAAGGAACTTGAGGTATTATATACAGTAATTATTAATTAACTGTTTTAGAATCCGACACAAAGAAGAAGTAACTGCAAAAATCAATCAAAAAATAATATAGATGATAAAATAATAAGTTTAGCTGATAAAACAACTAATAATTCTATTCATCATTTTGAAAGAATCAAACCGATAGATGTAGATAACAATGACATTGTATATTTAACAAATTAAAATAGCAAAATACTTCGCTTGAATAAAAATTTGATTAAAACAGTATAATATTGTATAATACCTATCGATAATAGATCAATAAATCAGATATTATTAAATACACAGCTAATAGATCAATAGATAATTGATTTGTTTTTTCATATAGCCCATACTAATTGTTACAATTTAACTGTCACATCAACATTGAAGTGTGTTCAACTGTGTTTTTTTTTTTTTTTTTTTTTTGGTAGGAGGCTGTGAATCCGAGTAACGGACTAGCTGGTGCTCCCTTGCGAGCACCAAGTGTGGAACTCGGCGGCGGCGACCAACCCTACCCACTAAACACATATCTCCCTGTACGCCCGACGTCAGCCCGGATCCGTTTATCACATTACTACGAACTGAGCCGCTGTCTTTTGCGCTTCCATTACGCAATCATTCCTCATTTCCGATCATTCATTACTACTATTGTACGCTTTCACTCTCTCTATTACTCACAAGGAAGGTACCCGAACCCGACCTCACCGATTTCAATGATTTTACGATATGTTGTAGTACATGTGAAAATAAGAGATACGTATTTTTTTTTATCGGCTCATAAGGTTATTTAGGGGGTGAAAACGATCCCCAAAGTTAACCCCCAAAAAGCGTTTTTTCTGAATATCTCGCCTTAAAATAAATATTTTTTAACGAAACAAATTTGAGATTATTTCTTACAACAATACCAAGTAATTCATGGTGATTTGAAGAGTAAGGGTGACATCCCCTATTTTTTAGGGGTCGAAACATATATTTTTTGGCATAATTTAATAATAAAAAAGTTTCAAAAGCCTAAAAAAAATTGGAAACAATTTGAAAACATCCATAATAATAAAATAAAGTTGACGTCTTTCGGCTTTTTAAAAAATATTACCCCTAAGGGGGGTAAACCACCCCTTACACAAAATAATTATAAGTATGTAAGTATTCATAAAATTTCGTAGGAAGTTCGTATATAAGGGTTTTCGAGGTCGCTCTTTACGAATCTGTTATCAGATTTTGAAAATTTAAAATGGCGGATCCAATATGGCGGACGAAATTAACAAAAAAA
>JAZHPH010000115.1:314198-364388 GCA_037356405.1 Nasonia oneida | reverse complement strand
AAAAAAAATACGTGTCTCTTATTTTTTTATGTTCTACAACATATATGAAAATCATCAAAATCGGTGAGTTCGGGTTGGGTACCTTTCCTTGTAAGTATGAGAGCTTTCCGACTTTGACGAGGACAGTGTCAATTCGTCGTCAGACACACTACGGGTTCATTCTCGCATCCTAACGCCCCCCTGCAAAGCAGCGCGCCTTCGCTGGCATCGTTACCGCGTAAGACCAGGTGACGAATCATTCTACACATCCCCTTTCGGGGCAGTTGTCATCGTTCCCGCATCCTCCTCGGCAGCAGGATTTTTGCCCATTTTTGTAATGTGTGATGAAAGAGATAGATTGAGAGATAAGAGATAATGTGAAGTGTTTTTTTGTTGTGGTGCTTGCGTAGTGTTTCTAGATGAATGCGTTCGACAGTGTGGGATCATCACACCCACGCCTGTTCTTATCGGCTGTCCGCGGCTGCTTATTCAATTTACTCGCAGCTAACCTCTTTCTCAGGGGCTGTTTCTCTATCCGCAACCTAAGGACGCGCTGTGTAGTGGTGATAGGCACCCACCCGTCCGATCTGAACGACAACGCCCAAGACCCGCTTAGGGTAGTGGCATTGTAACAGAACATATATCTATAGGCGCAATATATTATTTTGCAGCTACAGTTACTTTATGAAAAATTTCACAAGTGCGTATTCATTTTATAAAAAGGCATTTCGAGATGCTCTGTATGATAATTAAGCTAAAAAAAGAAAGTCATAAAACTAGAATGAAAGTTTAAAAAAATAATTTCGAATTTTTCCGTTGATGTATAGGAGTCGCTTATAGATTTTTCCAAGAAGTAACACGTGCTGCACGTACTATTAAGGATCTACAAGCCAAACTTTGCAAAGCAGGAGATTTGTTGGCTCAAGCTGCTGTCACATTGGGCTACATATACGTATATCATAGAGCAACTGCTGAGCTGCCTCGTAATATCTAAGTTGTTCAGGGCCTAGAGACATGTAAAGTTAGACGAGTCGCATGAATAAGGCAATTGCGTTGAGAATTTTTTTTCGTAAACTTTGGAAAAGTATCGAGTATGATACGAACTCGATTTTACAACCAAATTGGATTTGTTCATCCAATATGTAGGGCATCATGTTGTGAATTAAAAAGTTGCGTATACACGTACGTGAAAATGACCGCATTGCCAGTTTTTAATCAACAATTATTTAATTTAGAAGACACTTCAACATTGAAGTAATAAAACTTAGGTGATTTAGCTACTAGGAAATTTTGATGAAAAATAAACTCTGTACTAATGTTGAAAAAGACACAAGCAAAAAAACCTAATTAATCCAAATCTATACGTGAAGAAGTGTACATGCGAGCTTTAAAACTCAAATCTCCGAATTGAGGCAGTAGGAAACTCGGCCTTTTCAGCAGCTCTTTTCAATTCGCTTTCCAAATCCCCAACGGCGGCGGCAGCAGCTCTTGTGCTCCAGCGTGTTTTACCGGCCGATTCTTCGTCGGCTTGATGCAAAGCTTTTAGCTCGGCTCTCTATGCATAAATCGCACGGTGTGCCCGAGCGCTAATGAAAAAAGCTGCTTTGTACGTCTCGAGGGGATCTCCGTGTATTCTACGCTTGTTCAGAATTGCGTTAAATTGATTCACTTTTATGCGGATAAAGTTTGTATGTAAAAAGTGAGTCTGTGCCAATGTTTCTTCCCAAGTGGAAATGAAAAACGTATATAAATGTAAAAAGTGTATACTTTTGTTATATTTCGACAGACATACAACAAAAATATACTTATGTAAACTTATGTACACTTTCTTACACTATTCGGGAAAAAATATAGTTAGCGACCTTCCGATAGGTGGCGAAAGACACAAAACCGTTTCTCACATGTAAAATTCAACCTTCAGACTACTTAAGCTTTTCAGCAGTCGATATTGGTCACATAAAAGTATATGAAAAGTATAAATTGTGCAAAAGTGCACAAAAGTATTTGAGATTTGAGTAATTTGAGATCAATTTGATTGCCGTATTATAACAGACATACAACCTTTAATACACTTTCGTATATTTTTATATATTTATATTAGGACGTTCCACGTCAATCGTAACAAAGCTCTGCCCAAAATTCCTTTTGATCTAAACATTTTTAAAAATATGGAAAATTTAGCATTTTTTATGTACTTTCAATTAGTGAGGGGCGTTTTTAAAAATTTTGTTCCCAGACGGAGCTACGCGTTCCCTAACCTTAAAAAATTACTACTTTACGAAATGATCAAGCTGTCAGAAATCACAGGGGCTCAGAAAAATTCTAAGCAACGACTATTTTCATGTATTTTGAGCTGCTGAACAAGAATCCGACGGTATTTTTTACCGATACCTCAAGCGTTCGTCCCTAACCTCAAAAAACACCCCCCCAAAATTGCTTTTTCACGCAGTTGAGAGGTTTATTCTGTGATCGGACGGGAGGAAAATTATTGACGAAGACTATTTTTATGAATTTTGGTCCACTGAATTTGATCACGAAGCTAAATTTTATTTTTTTACTTTTACTTTTACTACTTTTAAAAGAATAGGGGCAATCAATGAATGTGATTATAATGTAGAAATAGAAGGGGGAGGGAGAGATGCTTACTGTTTTTGGATTTGAGTGCTATGCAGGAGCGTTGATGAAAAATCTGGCGACTCATCCACCATAATTCCACCATCGGTGTCACCGATATCTTTTTGCGTCGCCTTGAAGATTTGCGCAGCAACAGCGCCCTCGTCCGCAGTTGCCTCCTCGATGGAGCCCGTCTCTTCATAACGAGCAGGCTCTGGCCTGAAGAAAAAATCAAGTAATTATAGTTTTAATCGCGCGATTAAAAGAGCTACAAAATAGGGGAGGGCTACTCGCAGGGTCGGAGTGCTGTCTCTCGCATCCTCGGGGGTAGACGCGGTGAAGCCTCCTCCTACATTAGGAGTGGGTATATTCAGTGCCTCCTCAGCGGAAAAGCTCGACGTGGGTCCCTCGACGGAGCTTTGCACTTTGCGCTTATCACGAGGGGTCTCAGCCTCACGCCTTGAAAAAATACAAGGAATATTTTAATCGCGCGATTAAAAAAAAAATACACAAAATAAGTTGAGGTTTACTCACTGGCTAATAGCGTCCGTGATCGTGATGGTGTCACCAATGGCGCCTATAGTTGTTCCCGCCTCTCGATTATCCGGGACAACGCAGGTATCCCCAGCTAGGATGCTAAAACACTCACTATTGAAAGCAGCAGCAGCAGGCTGGGCCTGGGTCGTGGTCGGGGCCGTCGTGATGGTGGTGGCGATGGTGGCAGTGGTGGTGGCGTTTTCGCCTCCGCCAACAGGCGTCTTCCCCCCCTAAACTGTTACCTGCGACAACACAGTCCCGAGCAACAGAATTCCGACTAAAAAAATACAAAATAAAATTTTAATCACGCGATTAAACGAGCTACAAATAGGTGGGTCTACTCACGGGCTCGGGGGGCTGCCTCTTACATCCTCGGAGATAGACGCGGTGAAGCCTCCTCCTACCTCAGGAGTGGGTATATTTGATGCCTTCTTAGCGGGGGAGCTCAACGTGGGTCCCTCGACGGGGCTTGGCGCCTCGCGCTTATCGCGAGACGCCTGAGTGCGTGCTGGTTGTGCGTTTGGTGTACGTGATTGTATGTTATTGTGTGTAAATGATTGTTCCTTGTTTAATGATCGTGTTTGCGTGGGTGGTGTGGTAGCCTGAGTGCGTGCTGGTCGTGTGTTTTGTGTGCGTGATTGCATTTTATCCTGTGTAAATGAACAACCTTGAGTAAATGATTTTTTTTGCGTGGATGGTGTGGTAGCCTGAGTGCGTGCTGGTTGTGTGTTTTGTGTGCGTGATTGCATTTTATCCTGTGTAAATGAACAACCTTGAGTAAATGATTTTTTTTGCGTGGATGGTGTGGTAGCCTTGTTTTTTCGCCAGCGCAATGCACGATGGAAGAGCTCCGGTATCTCGATTTTTTACCATCTACTAAGAAATAATAGCAATTAATTTTCATACATTTGATAATAGTACGCGATAATTGAAATTTAAAAAAAATGAAAAATGCACTACGCGTCATATAAATTAATATTGATTATAATAACATCAAGATTTTATAATATGCAAAATTGGAAGTCTATAGGGGGTCCGAAATTCAATTAATATTATATAACGAGTACGTAAAAAAGGTGATTGTCGTGTGAGACTAGTTTATCGGCAGATCGAAGTAAATGAGTCAATTAATTTAAACTATTTGAAGATGCGAAGACAACATTTTGACAACGACGAAAACTCCTGACTGACAATCGTCTGATCCTGGACAATATGGCATTCTAAAGCACTTATCCTGTACTTCATCAAATCTAATTATAAGTATGTTTGGTGATAAGGAAGAGCAAAGGAAAACTTCAACACCTGACGAAGGACAAGGGAGAGTGAAGAAATTAGTAACTGTTAGATAGTGTTTGAAAAGCAAATAACAATCATTATTCTCGTGCAATTTGATGATATTTTGCAAGACGCAGAATGATCCATTTTTAAGAATTATCGTACTATTTTTCTTATCAACAGATATACAATACATTCCTAAAACAACTTTTCTATACTGCGTATAATTAAAATCATCAAATGGAACGATAGGTCCTCTACCATGTTCACCAACAAATTTAATTGAATTTTCGGCCAGATGTTTACAAACATTAACTTGGCAATTTTCAGTTCGCCTATTGCCAATCTGTTGCAGAAGCAAATTTGGCTTCCTACACATTTTTCTAAAATAACTCATGTTGTTTTCGTATGGAAAAGCAGATATAGATTGTAATGACCCAAAAGTTTTCACATCATCTGCAAGATGTAACAAAGTGTGAGTATTGTAAGAGAGGAATTCATCGCCATAAACATCTGAAGCTGATTCAACGAATAGTTCGAGCCACTCTTCAGCAATATTAATCGATTGACGAGAAGGAGGATTTAAAAGCACTCGTACTGCTGCATGAAGGAGAATAAAATGCTGATAAACAGCAGGATCTACAAGACCAGAAAATATAGCAGGACCACTGTACACAAGAATTTGTCGTTGCTCAGTGGCTTTAAATTTGCCATGCTTTTCAACGTTTACTGGTTTTCGAGCAAAATCTTGAGGACAGTACTCCTTGACTTTTTCCAATCGTTCATTCAATACTTTGATGTTAGTCGGTGAAAACTTCGAGCAGGTGCATCTGCGATGAAACACCTTAAGTGGACTTGTCTATTTTTATTTTCAAAGAAATCAATACCATTTTCTAAAATTTCAAGCAATTCCGTCACAAATGCGTCCATAAAATCAAAAGCGTTGCTAGGTTTCTGTGAACCTTTAAAAATGCCTACAACTTCTGGAGCACTGTTGGGTATATTAGCAATGCGAATTTGAATTGGCCAAAGCACATTGACACTGTTTTTATCCAGTGATGCACCATCCGTATGCCAATCAAGCTGAAGAATATCAGGGATCATATTTGTAGGAGACGCTAAAAGAATTCTCTGGATACCTTTTGCAACTCCTAAATGCAAATATTCGGCACCTGCAACTTGTAAAGGAACATTAGATACGGTTGGAGTTTTCAAAATACTTCTCGGATCCACATGAATTGAAGAAAAGCAATGATGAGAACTAAGGACTCGCAAAACAACTTTTGCTTGCACATGAGTCATATTAGTCTCTGTAAACGCTGCTGCAAGCTTATTTTCGAAATTTTCCAAATTATCATGAAACGAATCATCAGATGCAACTGAAGAAAATGTGGCTGATTCCAAATCATCATCATGAACTTGATCTTCAGCAATAGGATGCTCAACTGGATCTACGTTGCCATCATCTGAGATCTCACTCACTGAACGCTCATCATGATTATCACTTACACAACTAACAATATCATTCGCATGGTTCACTTCAACCACATCTTCATGGAAGGAGTCAGAAGGAACTTCCAAATTGTGAGATACGCAACTGGAAGAAACATCGCTGAAAGCTCGATCAGCTAATTCTTCACTATGAGACTTATCAATTAAACGAAGCCTACGTGCTATGTAAGCAGAACTACATTCTCCTAATGGTTTGCGAGAGCGAAAATTCTTCATCTTAAACATTATTTCACACCCAAGTTAATATAATAAACTGTAAAAAAATTCAGACAGCTTTTTTTATAATTAGCAAAATTGTTCAAATTATCAGTTATGCGTATGAAATAACTTAACGTTGGAGAAATTGCCTTAACACCAGAAGAATCGAAAGCAGAAATAGCTGGATGGACAGGAACCTCCGCAGGATTGAGAATCGTCCAGGAAACGAAGCAAAATAAGCTCTTGACAAAATTATCTGAAAAACACAAAGATAAATTAGTTTTATATCAATCACATTTAAAAATTATACTAATAAATACACCATAAAGTAAGTACATATGATCTTCTACAATATATTAATGAATTGCCTTTTGTAAACAGAAAAGCCGGGTGGAGGTACACAGTCGAGCATAGGAACTGAATATAGTTTAATAAAAACTGTCAAGGTATTTATTTTCAAAATTACTTTTATATCATTAATAATAAGTTTCAGACCTCTAGATAATAAACAACTTGGATTTTATTGTCAATGTATTTGTCTTGAGTAATATTCTGACAATGAAATCCAAGTTGTTTATTATCTAGAGGTCTGAAACTTATTATTAATGATATAAAAGTGATTTTGAAAATAACTACCGTGGCACTTTTTATTTAACTATATTTTTCAACAGTCTATCAGTTAAATCACAGTCGTCTAGTGAAAATCCAGTGTAGATTTGTAAGTGAACGTACACAAGATGGTCTTTAATAAACATTTACATGATAAATGCATTCCAAACAATTAATATAGTATTGCTTCTAATTTATAGACATCTACTCCAAAAATTCTTCCAGTGACATTGTAAACATTATTTTTTCGAAGAATGTTATCAATGAAACTTGTATAATTTTTATTATAGAGGTTTCAAACTTTGTAACATTACTATAACAATAGTTTTCAGTAAATTTACCAGACTAATTTGTATTATAAATCATTCTGTCTACATGTTCACCTGTAGACCTATGCACGGCTTTCCACTAAAATAGCTACTACAATTTATTCGCATGATTCTTACACGGATTTCTTGCTTATACTAGTATACACGATTACATTCCATTTCAACTAGATTATGCAAATATCTAATTTCACAAAATTATAAACAAACAAGTTTCCTCATTAAGATTTGATAACATAACCTTTAAAAATTCAAAATTATTCATCATAGCACTCTTCAAAGTGCAATTATTATTAATTAATAACAGGCCAGGCAGACTGCCTGTGCTTTTCTAAATGTAAAAATTCAAATAAAGCTAGTTAAATAAGTCAATCTGTGTCATAGATCCTTTTGAATATTCTTTCAAATAAATCACATTCGTTCAGTGGAAAGCCGGGTGTAGATCTACAGGTGAACATGTAGACAGGAATAAACTAAAAGAAAATTTCCATGGTAGATTTCTTTCAAATCATTGTTATAGTATTGGTATCAATTTTCAGACGTTCGCATAAATAATAATATGAATTTGTTTGTAAACATTCTCTGAGAAAGAATGTTTTTCGGTGCGAATTAGATAATTTTGTAAATAGAGGACTATCAATTTAAAGCAATACTATAACAATGATTTCAAAACAATTTAGCATGATACTTTTGTAAAACATTATCAAGTTCACTTGTAGATGGACTGCTTATCGAGCTATCCATGAAACGACTGGGAAATTATTGGCAAGAATCTGAAATGAGGATCTATAACTTATATTGACTTATTGCATTGGTTTTAACTGTATTTAAAATACTATCAAATTTGAATTTGTACCTATCGCAGACTGCTTTATGAAGAGGCACTGTCGAAGGTTTTGGTGGTCTTTGACGGATACAAATAGTAGCTTCCTATCCTGATGAAATGTCCAAGCAACTCTTGATAGCTGTATAAAAACAAACATGCATTAAAGTTTATTCTTAATATATTGATTAGAAATATATTTATTTTTTAAATTAGATAACGGTGAGGATGCTGAAAGTCAGATTGTTAATATTTAAGTTAAAAGTACAGTAACTAATACACATCAGTTTATATATCTATATAATTATGTAACGATTCACTTTCCCTTGACGAAGGATGATTATTATCTTCTTAGAAATGTAATATTCCTTGATCGCACTATCAGCATGAATGGCTCATGGATGGCAGGTGGATGGCAGGTTGATGACAGGTAGATGGCAGGTGAACACTTTTGAAGTGGCTCTTTCCAAGTTGCTCGGCAGGATGAAAAGAGTCAATTAAGGAATTAGAAAAATTATGAATAATTTACAATAATAAAAAATGAAATAAGAAAACAAATTGTGAAAGAATTTAATTGAAGTATACGTTTAAAAGATATTAAAAGAGAAAGAATAAAAGAAACTAATAGAAAACGTAATGAGAATAGAAAGAAGCTAATAGAAGAGGTAATTAGAATAGAACAAATGCTCCAGGAATTTGATGAAGGATGAAACTGCTTCTGGCCCTGCTCTCTTCCAGCCTCAGGTCGACGAAGCTATGGGTTGTGCAGGTTCCTCAGAAGGTCTCTCTCTTCTTCGATTGAGTGGATCTGTCAAAGTAACCCCAAGCATAACTAACTTTTCACGAGCTCGCGTATTTTTCTCGCATATATATGTATTACAATTAACACCTTTTTGCAATTCAATTAACAAAAATTAGGCTATATCTATTTTGAGGTTAGGTGAAACATTATACTTACATACCAAATGGTCGATGTAGGTTGCACTAAATTTTGTTTTGTAAGGTTGAATGAATAATTATTTTGAAAAAAACTATTATTCATCAGCGGTTCGGGCAATATAATCAGCAAAGGCATGAAAATGTCGAAATCACACTGATTCGACCAATTTAAAATGAATCGAATTCCTTTCCATACTTCATTAAATGGCAATGTAACACTCGGCCCAAATTTGTAAATATCAATTATTATGTATGGTATATTAAATAATTTTACAACATTACTTAATGTTTACGTGTTGAAATTTATTAAGACAATATATTTAATCGTATACATATAGTTAATTCTGACATAAAAAAGATTAAACTAATAATAAATAAGAAGCATTATATCACGTCGTTCGTACTAATCGTAATATTTTATTAATAATTATATTTATTATATATGCGGACCTGAAAAACATTAAAAATTTTGCGGCCGCCGACACGCGCCGCACGGCGTGCCAACATAGTGCCAGCAGCATGCGGACCCGCATATGCGCGCCCCAATAGCAGCACGTGCCGGGCATTTTAGGGTCACGCGTGACGAGCACGCGTGCTGCAGTTGTGCTGTCATCGTGACGTCATACGTGACAAATTTCGCTGTCCACCGACGCAGGCACGTTGCCGGCACATCGACAGCATGCGTGCTCGTCACGCGTGACAGCAAAATACTGAACATTGCGCAGCACGCGTGCCGGCGGGACTTAGAAAATTTCAGGCCGATGTTCCTTCGCAACTTAACGAAACGTTGAATACTCAGCGGATTACATTGTCGAGGCGGTGCAGATTGTTAATGTAGACTATTGTTCATCAATCTGATAACGTTAATTGTCTATTTGCAAGTGTTATTAATTGTTATTATATTTTTTCCGGCTTTACGGCAGACTGCTAGTGTACACATATACACGAACTCGGCAGTGATTGCTAATGTTGTTAAACGTGTTGTCGCAATATCCTGCTGATTGTTTAACAGTATATTGCAATAAACAACTAACTTGTACCGCTGCTCATAGTACATGAGGATAAACTTTACTACACAAAGTAAGAAGTGGTCGTGGCACAGTGGTAAAGTGACAGCCTACGAATCGGAAGGTCTCCGATTCAAGTCCTGCCGCTGGTTATCTTTTTTTCTTTTTTTTTGTTCACCTCGTACAGGGACATGCGCTATAGCTTAATTACGGTCTAATTTGCATATTCCATTGATTTTACAGCTATAGGAGAGCGTAATAGAGCGCAAAAATTGAAGGAGCAAAATGCCGGCACATTGGCGGCACCCGTGCTGCAGTCGGACGGGCTTATGCTGAGCATATGACGGTCAAAAGCCGGGGCACCTGGCAATCTCGCGTGCGGCGTAAATGTTGTCGTGTTGCCGTCATTGTACCGAGCCTTGCGGTTTGGGGGGCGAATAAAATTTCGCATCAGGACAGCACAAGACAGTACGCCGTGCTTCGAAAAAAAAACGACCGCCAGATATCCCCGCTTGACAGCACAGAGACGGCACACGGCCAGCACGCCGTGCGGCACAACAAGTCTCGGTGGAGACAGCACGTGCTGTTATCTGGGTTGTCAGTTGAATTCTTAGAGTTGTGAAATTCCGCTCAGATGCACTACGTGGCATTGCAAAACTATTTGCCATGTTAGTTTTTGCTTAAATAAATCCCATTTATATGATCACACTCTAAAATCGGAATTGGCGGGTGTGGGTTCAAGGTGATCATGTAAATGGAATATAATTAAACAAAAAGTGATCTGGTAAATAGTTTTGCAGTGCCCTATAGAGCATTTGTGCAAAATTACAGAAAGGTTGATAAAAATTTTAATGAAGAAACTTAAAAACACTTTGGTTATACCTTATTAGCCTTTAACGATAACCCTGGATTGCTCTTTATAATGCTCTCTGGGAGAAGTGTCGTTGATAGGTAGATGCAAGGTCATCCGAAGCATCCATCAATGAAGTCCGGGTTTCCACCTATAAACAACCACTCCATCATTAGAATATGGAAGTATTTAAATTATTCACTACAAATAAAACTGTTATATAGCCCTAAAAAAGTAATAATTAATAAAATTTAAAGTGATATGTAAAATATCTTTTATACTTATTACCTTTTTTTCTTACTATGTTAATGACAGTTCTTGAATGATGTTATCCGTTGCAAAATAGTCAGCAATTCACAAATGATGTCCTTAACAAAAGAAAACGTTTTTAGAGATAAAATAATAATTGAATTTACAAGAACGTAAATTTCAAATTTTACTAATAAAAAATAAGAATCAAGAAAGAGAGAGAGAGAGAGAGAGAGAGAGAGAGAGAGAGAGAGAGAGAGAGAGAGAGAGAGAGAGAGAGAGAGCGAAATCAATATAAAAAAGGGAATGGTTAGCTGCTTTCTGGGACCACTTCTCATGTCAGCCTCTGGTGAACGTAGCCAAGGATATTGCGGCGCAGGTTGCGGAGGAGGAGGGTGCTCCCCGATAACATCGCGTGCCGGGCATTTTGGGGTCACGCGTGCTGTACGCTCGTGCCGTCATTGTGACGTCCCCAAGACGTCTTTCGTTGGAATTTTCGAAAAAAATTTTTTCCGCCATTCGGGAAGTCATAATGTTGACATTTTGGCGGCATGGCGTGCCAGCACGCGTGCTCACATTGCGACGGCACGAAACTTTGTCAGAATGAAGGCCATGTGTGCCGGCTGTGTTGGCTGCGAAACTTAGAAAATTTTCGGTCGCACAATTCATGAAACAAGGTTTTTCAATGTATTATATATTGATACTGATATTGTTAATTTGGGCTATTATTTATCCACCGGACTTTGTTCCTTGCCAATTTTTATTAATTATATTATTATGACTACTCTTTCATGACTACCGAATTTATAGCAACCTGCCAGTTTCGCGCCTTACACGAAATAAGCGGCGAATATCAATGTTGTTAAACGCGTTAATAATAATTTTGGTCATTGTTTATTAAAATAATTTGCAACTTTATTAACATCAATAGCTGCTCGCAGTACATAAAGACACAATTAGCTATGACTTGTAACAAGTGTTCGTGGTCGAGTGGTAAAGTGCCAGCCTGCTAACTGAAAGGTTCAGGGTTCGATCCCCGTTAGGATTTTAATTTTTTTGATTTTTCTTAATTTAAGTGCCGGCACGATGCTTGCACCACGTGCCAGCATTGTGCTGAGCACAATGCCGTCATTTCCGTGTCCCGGAGCAGGGGTACCTGGACGTCACGCGTGGCCCATTCCGAGCAGTCTCGGTGCCGTCATTCGGCCGACATATATAATGTTATCGGGGCTGTTATCTGGGATAAATGAGCGTAAGTTTAATCTTTATTTCTGATATTTTATAGTTTGAGTAAATTTTTAATTTACATTTTTTTTCATTTTTTTTTTAAAGAAAAGTTATAAGAAGAGTCGAAAATGGCACCGATTCCATAGAGCGGTTAAACGCATCAAATTTAGGTGTTTATATTGATCGTATATACAAAGTGCGTAGAGCCCAAGAGTTGCGATGGTTGTATACACAGGCCGAAGACGAAAATTCTCCTCTGTATACGGCGCCGGACATCGTAGATTTACTGGACCGTGTTCATGAAAGTTTTAATGGATCGCCAGAAGAATTAATTTAAAAGAAAACATTTATTACTTCGCGCAAGTGTGTTTTTAAAAATAAATAAAAATAATAGCTATATAAAATAATACTTGTTTTTTTTGTAAAACTATTATTGCAGCAGCCTGTAGTGCCTCGATATCGCCGGAGTTTCAAATGCAGAACCGTGTCGACGATTTCGTCTCATCTGAAAGTGTCATAAATACTGCTGTAAACACGCCAACACAAATAGGCGGGGGATCAGAGGTACGTCGTCGGCCTCGTCGTCAAAGTAGCGATAATGACAGCTCTACCACCAGAAGCAGTGCTGGGGTCACGATTATTCGGAGGGTCGCTCAAATGTTAACTTCAGGGGGCAACGCGGTAAAAGCGATCTGCTTTGTCCCCTGAAGTCAGCCATCGAGCGACCCTGCATCAATTCGAAAATGTTCGAATTACCGGTGGCTGCACCGATAAATAAGAAAATGTCAAACTAAAACTAAAAAACAGCGATGCCAAAAGTGGCAGAACATAAAACGGTAAATTTAAATAGTTTTAAAATCGAAAAAAAATTTTCTGTAATTAAATTTTGAATATCCGGCAATTTATTAGATACTAAAAGAATAAAAATTACTGTAAAAAAATAATTTTTTAACTTTAATAACAGTTATAAACATTCATTGAACTTTTTACGTACTTTTACCCAAATCGCATTATTGAAATCGTAGAAAATTTTAATTTTGGCATTACTGGCGGTTGAAAACGGTTGAATAATAAACTATACGAATAGTATGAATTATTAGGACATTATTGGAATAATCAAAACGTTTAAACAACAATATAAATGCAATAAAACGATAAAGCCCCTTTTACACTATATACTGAAATTGTAAAATATTTTAATTACGCTTCAACCTATGTACTTATAGGGGGTTTTTGGGGTCGCTGATTACGAATCTGATATCAGATTTGCAAAATGATTTGTTTAAACAACTTTGTTGATGCGAATTACTGCATAACTTGAGTATTATGAAAAAGCTATATACTACCCGGGGATTTTAGGGTCTCTAATTACAAATCTGTTATCGGATTTGTAAAATAATGCATATAACAACTTCATACGGAATACATTGCAAAATTCAGTCATTTATTTTTGTTGAACCAAAATCTTGCGTACTAACAAGGATTTCGGAGTAACCGATGATGGATCTTATATCAATTTTGCAACAAAATGCAGCAAGCTTTAGACTCAACTTCATATGCTCTGATAAGCCATTTACTCTACGCACCGTAAATTTCAATGCATCGAAACAACGAAGGAAGGTGAGGCAAGGGGAAGGAAGCAAAAAATAAATCTAAAACCAAAATGAATAAACCCATTTAACCTACGCTCTTCAAACTCAATAAATTTTTTAAACTACATCTTGGCTTATCAAAGAAAGGCGAGCGAAGCGAGTATAAAATCAAAGCGCTTAAACCCAACTACACCACGCTCCCCGAGCTGAATAATTTATTTTAAAAAACTACTTGGCACATCGAAGAAAGGCCAGCGAACCAAGGATAAAATCTATAAGCTAAGTGCTTAAACCCAGCTACATCACGCTCCCCGAGCTCAATAATTTATTTAAAAATCTTCTTGGCACATCGGAGGAAGGCGACCGAAGCGAGGATGAAATCTAAAACCAAAGCGCTTAAACCCAACTACACCACGCTCCCCGAGCTCAATCATTTATTTAAACAACATGTCGGCACATCAGAGGAAGGCGAGCGAAGCGAGTATAAATCAAAAACCAAAGCGCTTAAACCCAACTACATCACGCTCTTCGAGTTCAATCATTTATTTAAACAACACGTCGGCTCATCGGAGGAAGGCGACCGAAGCGAGGATTAAATCTAAAACCAAAGCGCTTAAACCCAGCTACACCACGCTCTTCGAGCTCAATCATTTATTTAAACAACACGTCGGTTCATCGGAGGAAGGCGACCGAAGCGAGGATGAAATCTAAAACCAAAGCGCTTAAACCCAGCTACCCCACGCTTCCCGAGCTCAATAATTTATTTAAAAATCTTCTTGGCACATCGGAGAAAGGAGAGCGAAGCGAGTATAAATCAAAAACCAAAGCGCTTAAACCCAACTACACCGCGCTTCCCGAGCTTAATAATTTATTTTAAAAAACTCCTCGGCACATCGGAGGAAGGCGAGCAATTGCGAGAATTATATACAAAACATAAACTCTCAAACCCATCTATTCCATGCACTGCGAGTTTACGTACTCTACACAACGGAGTAAGGCGGGTGACAGGGATGATTTAATTTTAAATTATAATCCCTGTACCTCTCTCACGGCGAGTTTCAGTACTCGGCATAGCGTACAATTGCGAAGATTATATAAAAAACATAAACTCTTAAACCTACTACCCCTAGCATTGCAAGTTAACGTACTCGACACAGCAAAGGAAGCCCGCGTAAAAATCGCCAATGTTTGTATAAACTTTATATAAAGTTCATGTTTAGCCAAACCTTATCTAAATGTAGCCAATGGGACAATGCCAAACTTGCAATTTTACATTACATGAATGTTTAGATAAACTACAGCTTTAGTTTGTAAGAACTTCGCCTACAGTTTTTCGAAAAACTTGCACAAATGTTTATTAAATTTATTATCACTTTATGTAAACTTAAGGCAAAGTTCAGCTAACGTTTGTCTGGTTTTTTAAAGTTAGCGGAATGCTCATGCAACGGTAAGTAATTGATGTATTTTAAAAAATTTTAAAATAATGCTGCAAAAGTGTAGAGGTATTAAACATTTTATTAATAATATTCACTGAGTGAAGCAGTATTATTATTATTCTACCTCATTAAAATTAGTTTGATATACTATGTAGTATTGATCATCGACTATAAAATAGTAACAAACATTAATGATGCTTGTTATGTTAATAGCAATAAATTCATGGTCCATCGTGTTACACTTATAAATATTAAGTACTGGAGATTGTGTAATGGAATTTACAAAAACATTTTCTACTGCACATTTCGTGACAATTGCGTACACTGAACAGTTTTGATTGCATTGCATGGGGTTTCGCAGTTACAGTCGCACACTGTAATGAATTGTTGAACAACGCCAAAACTATTTACATTATTATTACTGTACTTTATACACGAAGAATTTGATTTTTTTGTGTATGCGTGTGCTGCATTTTCATAATACATTCCATTTTTCAAGAGGCGTTTGAAAAAATGACATTTAGAAGGATTAAGAACATTATAGTGAATTCTCATGGCATTCATAACACATTCTGGAATCTCGGTATGTTTGGTATAACAACCTATGGCAAAAAGATTATCTCGCAGAAACTTGGCCTTGTATCTATGAGTACCTGAATGATCCATTTTTTTACAAAATTTATAAGCATTAGTTTCTGGTCGTAAAAATTGTTCTTTCAATTCGGATAGCGATAAGAATGTTGATAACGATGAATAAATTTGTAACTCTGGGTAGCGAGAGCCGTGTATATATGATTTAAGTACGCCGTTTAAGTTTTCAAACGGAAAATAACTTATTGTCCAAAGTGGACCGAATTTTCTTACATCATCAGATAAATGAAGCAGCAAATGCATATTACAGGTCAAATTTTTTCGGCCGTACAAAATGTCGAACCTCAAAACATATTCATTGAGTAATCGTTTCGCCTCAATTAACATTGCATTTAAAATGCTCGAAGAACATAAAAGTGTACTAGTAATATGTGGTGTTCGAAATAATGATTTGACATTATATTTTTTAAAACTGCTAAGCTGTACAATAATAAAAATAGTTTCAATTCAGAAGCTTTCCAATTAGCGTGGTCTGATAGTTGACGTGGTATTCTAGGGAGAAATGAAGGTAGAGCTAGACTTTTAATTTTTTTATCGATTACGTCGATAAAAGCATAAAGAGAAAAAGGCTGCGTACGGTTTTCACTTTCAAACCACAAGAAAAGTAACTTTTTTGTCATACCTTGAAACACGCAATGCATAATGTCGATCGCTGTCGATTCTACGTAATTATACATTATTTTATTTAAAGAAGAAGGTCCTTTTACACCGGATACATGACGATTTGCTATTTGAGCAGTTTCAGCTAATAATTCAGTTTCATTTGTAGTTCGCAAGTCTAAATTTTCGGTATACGGAACATTTTTAAAACGTTGAGTTTCCATTTTACAATGGGGACAACCAAATTTGCCATTAAATTGTTGAAAATTTAAAAATATTGCTTTTGCGCACAAATCGCACGTTCCTGCTATAATTTGTGCTCGAACACGTATATTTCTTAAGTTCGCCAAAGTAACGTCTACGCCTCGGAACAATTTTTTCAAATTTCCTCGGAAAGCATCTAAAAACATGTTTACCGACGGTTTATCTCGACCAAACCATAGCCCTGCTATAATCATATTTTCTTTTCTGATTCTTAATTTATAAGGTAGCTCATTAATCATGAGATATAATGGCTAAATGCTTATTTTTGAAGACCTAAATAACGGCACTCCATCAGAGTTCCAGACGAACGTAATATTATTACGGTTAGTTAAAAACTCTTCTGGTAGAGAATTATATACGGAACCGTCATATATGTCTTCAAAATTAGCCTTATTTTCTTTTTGACGAGCATTGCGATCACTTAAACTTTCGTAAAATCACGATCTTCTGTAAAACGAGGTGATTTAAGATAGTATCGATACTTCAATAAAATATGTAATATTGTCGCGACTGTTATATCTATTACAAAATTGTACATTTAATTTAGAAAAACATTCAGAGCAGTAATAATGCTTCTTAAGTGGCGCATTAATATCATTAAAAAATTTTTTCAACTTATACAATGTTTTAACGCAGTTATTTGGCTGAATGCAATGCAATGATATGAGCGATAATATACTCGATAGAAGTACTCCGGTTACTCGAAAACGCAAAGCAACAGTAAAAATCGACAGAATACTTTCTGCGACCGATAGCGGAGCACCTGGATATACCGGTTGATCAGCGGCATCCACAAATGCGTCATCTTCGCCGAGATCTTCACTTTCTATGCTTGATTCGTCTTCTTCCGAGGTGGCTTCCGGCTCCTCTTCCGATGAACTTGCGTCGTCGTTAATTACATCATCAGATGAAGTGTCCTGATGAAGATTGTGTCTAGCTCCGACCGCGTATTAATCTATGTACACGCATTATTGTCAACATCGAAATGCTTCTTTTTATACTGAACCAAGCAAGAAATTATAATTTCTATGTATCACGGAAAAATTTTCGAGTGCGTGGCAGGGCCATAAGTGAGAGCAGAGAACTACGCGAGTTTTTCTCGGCGCTACCCTCTCTTTTTGAAAGCGCTGCGCTCCCGTGCGAGAGCTCCGTAGTCCATCCGGCGAGGGAGCACGTTCACGGTTATGGCATTTCCTCCGCGGACTGCGCGGGGCTCTCGCGCGGTAGCGCAGCTCCCGAAAAGCCACTTTACGCCGCTTACAAAAATGTTCTAAGTCGCACGCATTTTCATTAAACGTAATGTTTGATAAACGTGTTGGACAATTGATAATTATAACCTTGCACTATTTTTATTTTGTAAATACCTTGGTTATAGTTATCGCCGTCGAGGAAATTCCGAAATACATTACTAGCTACAAAGATTAAATGCGATGAAAACAATTACTTCCTCGATCCGAAATCGTGCTGTTGACGCACGAGGTATGAGAATAAGAATTTCGGTCGCTGCTTGACCTGCTGCCCGAGGAACATGAATCGATGTGACTGCTATCACTGCTTTCATTTTCAGAATCGCTGATGCTTTCTTCGCTAGAGCTGGCGGCACATGCAACAAGAAAACGATAATTACTCGATCGAGAGTAATTATCGTCAACTTCGTCGATTTTTCGCTTCGGCATTTCAATAGTTTGTTTACATACAAATACGCAGACTGTTACGCGAATGACGTTCGGTACTATAGCCTATATTGTATTTCAATTATTTATTGCTGCTAATATTTGTATAGTTATATATAATTGTATAGTTTTTTAACTGAATGCGAAATAATTTCTGATAAACAATTTGGGTTTGTAAAAAATAGAGGAACCATTGACGCTTTAAACTATATATCAAATATTATCTATAACAGTCTAGACAAAAGCATTCCTATTATCACCACCTTCCTAGATTTAGCAAAGGCTTTTGACACAGTAGACCACAAAATCTTACTAGATAAACTAGATAGATACGGAATCAGAGGTAGTGTACTAAATTTGATAACTAGTTATCTCTCAGATAGAAAACAATGTGTTAAAATCCAAAACTACAAAAGTACTTACAAAGATATACCCATTGGTGTCCCACAAGGGACCATATTGGGGCCTTTATTTTTAATATTTTATGTGAATGATCTATTGAGAGATATGCAAAATGATACTATTATGTCTTATGCTGATGACACTGTTATCATAGCTAGTGATAATACGTGGTCATCTGCTCAGGACAAGATGAATGAATATCTTAATAAAGTAGCGAAATGGTTAACCTTAAATAAACTATCTTTAAATATTAGTAAAACTGTGTATATAACGTATGGCAGCTACTGTGATAGTGTCCCCGACACATTACATATTACCATAGGTGACAACATAATAAAAAGAGTAGAAAGCTATAAATATCTAGGATTAATTTTTGACTTTAACATGAAATGGGAGAAATATGCGAATTACATTGTCAAAAAAACAAGATATCTAATTTTCATTTTTGCGAAAATTAAAAATACTATGGATAGCAAATCTTTAATGATGATTTATTACGCTTTCTTTCAAAGTTTGGTCAATTATGGCATAATAGCCTGGGGAGGAGCGTATAATAATTGTATAAACTTAATCCAAGGTATACAAAAGAAATTACTAAAGATTATAAATAAGAATAATTTCGTAACGCAAAAAATCCCCCTCACGATAAGGCAACTTTTCAAACTGGAGGCTGTTTTTTGTCTTTTCATTATATTAATTTGAGAGAGAAGTATTTGTCAAGCAAGAGCAATACTAGAAATAAGATTATACCACTCCCAAAAATTGAAAAAACTATAAGTAAGAAAAATAGCTATTTTGAGGCTATTAAGGTATTTAATGGATTGACTAGTGATCTCAAAACATTAACGTATAGTAAAGTCACAATTAAGGAAAAACTAAAAGGGTTTATAAGGGAAAATTACACGTTGTAAAATTCTAAGAAAATTCTTTATCTAATGTTACTGAATATTTCTGCGTGGAGATATATCGAAGTTATTCAAAACCAAAAATGTATTGAATTTCTACTTAGTTTATAGTTTTAGTTTTTAAGTTCTGTTTTATGTATAGGTAACTTTGTTTACCTCTATAGGATATGCCTTATAGGCATATGTATGTGGTTGTAATAAATAAATAAATAAATAAATATCACGACACATCGCGACAGCTTGATTCACGTTACTTGAAAAGCGGCTTTCTTAGACAAGATGAGCAAAATGTTTGTGCTTATTTTGTGGGAGGATAGTAAAGAAAAGGACATTGTAAGCACAGAACACGTGAAAAAGAGGAAGGGTAAAATTGTAGCGAAATGGGGAAGCGGCTGGTTTCCAGCGAAAATCGTGAAAAAAAGCGGTAAGTTTTATGGCGTAAAGTAACCTAATCAGAATCATAACGCATTACACTGCGAATCTACACAATGTTTGCTTGACTTAAGTTGCATTACTTTCTATTTGAATTTATTTTCATTTCTCAGAAGACAAAAATTGGCTGGCATCTTTGGAGGTTACCACAGAAGGTGAAATCGTAACTCCTGAAAAAAGAATGTTAATTTCAAGCGACTTGATGGCAGAACGACGGAATCATCGTCTAATTATTAAAGAGAGGGAATCGTAGAGACAAGAAGTGATGGCGGATTACAATAAAGAACTGATGAAAAAAGCTCTATATTCAACGATGATTCGGAAGCGGAAGAATCTGATCAAGCTAGCAAGTATAAGTAAGTTTTGAATATTTTATTATACGTGTACTTATTATAAAGACGTATGTATATTGTAATCGGTCGGAAGTGTGCAGTGCACTGGCCCTCTCTTTAGCTATATCACGATGTACGCGCGAACGGGTGGTGAATATTTCGCGGCTGCGAATAATTGTGATTGTGCCGTTTAAGTATTTCACAAAGCTCTATTCCCGCGTCCTATCTCTCTCTCGCAAGCGAGCAAGCGTCATCCAATCGCGAAAAAAATGCCGACAAATCGCACGATAAAAAAATTGATCATTCGGCTAAAGATGTTCCCGAGACCTCAAATCACGACAAAGATAGAAGAAAATTGCAAGATGAAATCACTTGTGTCTGCGCAAATATACCCTTAGGTACCTAATTACGTGATACTAATTTTAATAAAAGTGATATTTTATAATCGGAAAGAAATTTACTAATAACTCTCATTATAGTGTCGAAAGAAGACTTGAATAAATTAGACCAAGTGTTGTCACTAGCCCGAGCCATACATGCAGTGCGAACTAACTTACCTGAGGTTACGCTGCAAGAGGTAAATTAAAATAAAATGAATATTGTAAGTTTGCAAATAAAAAGAAATTCTTACTGAATGATTGTTAATTTTAGAATCACGATGTCGCTGGGCAAAACGAAATAAAAAATGAATCTTCTATTCAAATGGACACTGATGTTAGTAATCGCGAGCATGAGTATTAACAATTAAACTTACAAATATACACTATAATAACCTTTTTGTTTTATCTTTTGTATATTTTTCTAAATGTTGAATTGATAAAAGGCTCAGGAATCATCGTGAATGCGTGGAAGCCTCGAAATATCAAGAACACGTACAGCAAAAATCCGAATGAGATGGCTCGCAAACTCATGAAAATGATCATTGGAGTTGCACTTAATTAGCAATGCACAACAACGCATTTGCATTGCTAATTAAAATAGTTCCAAAAAATGTCACCATAAACTTCATCTCTTAACAGATACTGGAAAAAAGAGCCTGGTTATAAATGGGTATCATATGACGATCATTACGAATGTAATTTAAAATAGAACTGTCAGTTATATACTCATTTTAGGTAGGTATCTATAAGAAACGAGGACGAGCGGAAGAGAATTTATTTATGTCTTTATTATGGTTAGACTAAGTGCACCTTAATGGCTTTGCGACTGCACAACAATAGAGATACAATCGAGATAAGCGTGAAATTTTTATCGACAGGCAGATCCTGCCAAGATGTCTCTTTTTGCGATGTAAGATATGATACGTAAGAAAGCTTGCAGCCTCTGGCGTCGGATGCATTGTAATAGAATAACGCAAATTATGTTATTTTATTCTATTTTTTTTATGAAACCCTCGCCTTTAGGCGTGGAATACGACAAATATAAATTTCTAACGAGCTCAAGAGGTAAAAAGATACAAAGTAATACATCAAAACAAAAAACTGTCTGAGTGACGATAAACAATTTGAAAAAAAATTAGAAAGGGAAAAGATTCTGGATGCCGAAATTTTAAACTGAGATTTAGAAATAGAAAAGTTTATAAAACGAAACTGTTGAATTGAAATTTTTAGTAAATTTAAATAATTTTAATTTAAATTTGGAAATCAAAATTTAGTTTTTTAATATTATACCTCTCTAATATTTCAAGACTCAAACTTTTAACTATCATTATAAATCAATTCGTAATTTTCTAATTACAAATTTTTTTTTCAAAATTTTTGTCTCCATTTGAACTGGCCTACTTCCGTTGGTAAAGAAAATTTCCTCGTAGAAATTGACTGCACGCGATTCGCAGATACAGACTCAAAATAAACAACCGAGAGGAGGATTGGCAAGTGCCGGATCCAAGATCAAGATAATAAAATCAAATGCGAATTCTAGGCGCAAAGAGGCTATGCAATGGACCGTCGACTACTCCACCTCCTCTCCATCCTTCTCACTCTCTGGCGGCGTAACAAGCACGAAAAATCCACGTAAAGCTCACGCGTCTCCGTTTTTGACTTTCCAGCCAGCCTCCCGCAGACGTTACGCCGAGAAATGCGTCGCTGTCGTCTCATTTCTTTGAGGTGCATTATGCGCCCGATAAGTGTATGCGTTAGATGCTGAAAATAAAGCCGGAATTTTAATAATTGCAAGAGCAATATTTTATTATAACGACATGCAAAATGTGAATAGCATTTATATTGCCTGGATTTAAGTAGAAATGTTCGGATCTAGCCAGCCGTGTCTTACATAACCTGGAATAATTTTTGCTTCCTCCTAGAGGAAGTTTTGTAATAGTACAAATTTGAGTTCCATCAAAACTTCTAGAAAGTACTTTTTGGTGTTAGAAGTTCAAATCAAGTGTTTTTAGAAAATGTCCGTATGGATGTGTGTGTATGTATATTGTAATATCTCCGGAACTACTCCGTCGATATCAATAAAATTTTTTTTATTTTCTCAACTATTTTTTCTAGTCATTTTTTGATTATTGAAAAACACTATTTTGCGTTTTTTTCAATCATCTCATTGTTACAAACAATTCAGCTATAATGTATTTAAAAGCGAATAAAATTACCTACTTTTCCTCGTTTGGTTCTCGGGATCGACTGCTTTGTTCGTCAGATAAAATAAAAAAGGTGATTTTTTATTTAAAATTCATATCTCTGAAACTAAACATCATAACCTCACGAAAAAAAATCATGTCGATGGGTCACGTTTTAAACTATATCTTCTTTAAATTTCAAGTGATTTGAAAATTATTTTTTCAGTAATAAATCAAAAACCGAAAAAAAATGTTTTTTTTGTGTCTTGATTACAGACGTAAAAAAGCCTTATTGCACTCGAGATTTTGGAGAAAAGTAGATATTTTATGTGGTTAGCCTAAGTTCATTGCGCAGCTTTTAAACCCCTATGGTTCTTAAGATATCGTTTCAATTTTTTTTTTTTTGAAAATGTTTTGATTCGCCATATCTCTAAAACAATGTAGTCAAATGCTTCAAAATTTAATTTGTGATTCACCATAAAAAAAGCTGTCTGCTACTAAAATGTTAAATGATTTCGTCGAGCGGTTTTCAAATAAAGAGCTAAAATGTAAAACCCATTATTCTAAAAACTTTTGCTTCCTCTTAGAGGGGTGTCGTTGCACGTCGTTAAAGTCCCTCCCTTGAAAATTTTGCGAATTTTTTCCCACCCCACCCACCCGCTCATGTACGATAAACTTCTTTTATGCCCCTCGTTCTGGTAAGTACCATAGTATTTTGTTAAGAAAATTGCTCCTGCAGCAAAATAATTAAAATTAATAATATCAATTGGTACAATTTTTGATTTTTTTTTAATTCAGTCAGTTTATTATTGTAAAAAATAGATCAGATCCAATATTATAAAAAGTAACATTTTTTAACAGACCCCAGCATAAAGTTAGTACTTTATCCCCGGCGAGTCAGGAGCCAAGAGCTACATGTATGTATATAGAAACGGAGGATTCAGAGGAATAACAAGAATCAACGACGAATTTAACATCGGCTACTATATCTATAGCTATGGGGAGTACTGAGCTTATTCCTCTCTGTTATAATATATGCAACAGCGTATATTATAAGACGTAATATACATATAAGGCGATTGCCCTTGTGCGTCTCGACTTGGATTTTAGCGTTTTTGCGTGTGTGGATTATTTATTTGAAAACAATAATAAAAGCATTATATATTTGAATATACATTACTGTATATTCAAACAATATTTTATTTATTGGAACTACGAATTTAGTTGAAGGAAGCTACGTGCCAATGAATTGGCAGCGGTTTTTTTTTTGTTTATTCAAAGGTATTGTGCCCCCTCGATATCATAGCATTTTTGAAAATCGATCATCAGAATCGACCTATCTCGCGTTTCTTTGCAAAGAACGTGAAAAGAAACAGTATATCACGAATTCTTTCAAAGCCCGTTGAAAAAAAATAACGCGTTGAATAAAAATGCCTCGGCGGATTCTGCAGTGTCAAGCTTTTTCTCTTTCTCTCTCGGTCGCGCATTGTACACATAGAGCACGAGGCTTATGCAGTTTCTTTTGAGACCGTAATCGTAGTTAATACCTGGGTTGACTGTCATTACGTGGATGACTTTGTTATTATTGCATCCCACCGCGATGTTGTTGACTTTGTTTTCGTAAAAGTTTGAAACGATCTTAATGTTGTCGTTCAATGCACTCGATTTGATTGTGATTTTATAAGGTCTCTACTGATTGCATAGCAGCGTGTTGTCCTATGTAAATTTCTATCCAATTTTACAGATTGCTTCGTTAGAAGGGATACCAAAATATCTTCTGCATAATGATGTTGAAACTATACGGTCCTAGTTTAATCTATAATCACTGTATTATGAACTATGCGAGGAAATCTTAAAGCGCCTTGGGATACATTTCGCATTCAAATGAATCATCCAACTACTCGTAGATTGTAAATCACAGATTTTATTTTCACACTTACTGTCCGCCTCCGTTTCCGAACTCTTTTTATTGCCAACGTGCGCTCGTTCTGTTATATTTTTTTTTCTTTTAAGTACTTTTATTTTCCACGGATGTCTTTTTTCTTTGGAGTCCTGCCCCGATACTCACGTACAGCAGTAGCAGCAGGAAGAGAGAGATAGCGCTATTGTCGCTGATATTACTTTTCCAGAGCCAAGTTCCGCGAGAAAAGAGGAAAAAGAGAGCAAAGTTTCTGCCGCTGCAAACTATGTTATGCATTCGAGCCTTCCTTTAGATGTAAACTGCACACAGATACGTCCAGCGGTAATCGCAATTAGAGATGCAAAACGAGTTATCACTTGTCAAAAAAAAATAACAACTTTGTCCCTTTTTATTCAAACCGATTCTTTTGTTATGAACACGCCCTCTCGATAGGGTCTAGAAGATGCACTTTCTGTGTATATGATGCTTAGGTTGCGTCAGAATAATTCATATGACGATTTATTTCTTAAAAAATAACGTCTATTATTGATGTTTCAGATTATTATTAATATTTTTATTATATTTATGTAGTTTTTGTGAATAATTATATCGTCATTTAATAATAAAAAAATTATTAAAAGAGCGGGGGAAAATAACCTGTTTTTCCCCTGGGGGAGAAATCATCATTTTCCCCGCTCGAGTTCAAACTTACTCAGGCATGAAATAGGCCATTTTTCCCCTAGAGAAAAAACTGGTAATTTTTCCCAACTATATGTATACACGTGTCTTTGCAAATTTTATAAATTCTTTAGAATTAAACTTTAGAAACATAAAAGAACTCTACTGTGCACGACTTGAAATGCACGATTCTTCGCGTTACTTTCTGGCGTTAAAAGAGGACCTTTTATGCCCCTGTTGTAAAAAATACGGTGTGTACCATGGGAAGAAAGGTTATCTTAGACTCGGATAAGTGATTTCAGCGCACGTCTCGTGCTTCGTCCGACTCGTGCTGAACACCTAGTCCTCGCTTGAAATAGCCTATTTTCTCCCCTTGATACACAATGTACTATTATGAGAAAGCGTATTTATGTCCGAGCGAAGCGATTGTTTCATTCCCGCACGCTCACTATTTTCCTGCACGCTCAGGTACTTTTCCGCATGCTCTTTTCAGCATGTGGGAAAGTGACATTTTGCGCACGCAAATGCGTGTGCAAATTTGAACTCTGCGTACGCAAGTAGTGAAACAAATTATGCTAAAAATTCACATAGTCAAATATTCAGAACTTAATTTGATTATGCAGTATTACATCTTCGAAATACTTGAAATTATATCTTAGAAATTTGTAACAGTCGTATTTATATTTGCATTACATTTAACTAGTATTCTATATCATGCCTAAATAAGTTTGCAATTTTGAAAATTCGGGCATAGTTTTATCAGATTTCTATACAATCAAAATAAGGTCAATTAAATCAATGGGGTCAGTTTATTTATGATGATAATATGCGCCATCATATTAATTTTTTTTTTAATAAAATTAAAAAAAATAAGTTGTACAGTATACGTAAGAAAGTTACGTTCAAATTCACCGTGCTGATAAACCAAGTCTATTAATTATCCTGCCTGTTTTGGGCGCAAACAAAAAGACCTAATTTATGTACGTATTGTTCGGAATATTCTTAGTACTCGTTAATGGGAGTAAAACCCAGGTACCGTTTAACTGTCTCGCAGTCTAGACGGCCAGGAACACCTCTTGATCTTCCAAGAATTAAACCGTCTGTCACTCAAACGCATTGTGTAATATTTTTATTGTGGCATTTATATTGCATTATAATCCTATGTTATTAGAAGACTTCACTAAAACATCTTGAACTTCTGCTGGTTTTCTTGTGCAACAAGGCGTCAAGATATATCACTCAGGTAATGCGATAAAAATAGCTCTCTTGGGTCGGCATATACCTGATATCCCCACCCTAACATCAGCCGATCCTTGCCGCTATAAACCTTGCTTACCTTTTAGAAATAGAGATTTTTCGGTGAGGGTACAAATTTTGAAAAATAGAGATTTAACATGAGAACATTGAGAATTGATTTATAATAAAAGGAAAGAATTCTATTTATCAAAGGAAAAAGTACAAATACTATATAATTGTTCACAAAAACTAGATAAATATAATAATAGACGTCATTTTTTAAGAAATAAATCGTCATATGAATTATTCTAACGCAAACTAAGCATCACATACACAGAAAGTTCATCTTCTAGACCCTATCGAGAGGGCGTGTTCATAACAAAAGAATCGGTTTGAATAAAAAGGGACAAAGTTGTTATTTTTTTTTGACAAGTGATAACTCGTTTTGCATCTCTAATTGCGATTACCGCTGGACGTATCTGTGTGCAGTTTACATCTAAAGGAAGGTTCGAATGCATAACATAGTTTGCAGCGGCAGAAACTTTGCCCTCTTTTTCCTCTTTTCTCGCGGAACTTGGCTCTGGAATAGTAATATCAACGACAATAGCGCTGTCTCTCTTTCCCTGCTGCTACTGCTGTACGTGAGTATTGGGGCCAGACTCCAAAGTAGGCTTGTTTAGACCGAGTTCAGAGTTTGCAGTAAGAGTCGAGCATTTTTCCAGCAAACTCCGTTGCAGAAAAATGAGGAATTTGCGGGAAAAATAAAAACAATTTGCGAGAAAAAAAACTTTTGCTTCCTCCTAGAGGCAGCATATAGGTTGGTAAAAAGGGTGTCAGGTGAAAATGGGAGGGTTATGTCTCTTGAAGCTTAGTTTAACAACTATAGCTATGCGAGATGAAAAGAGAGAAAGAATTATAATTTATTTATTTATTTATTTCAACACCATATACATATGCCCTTTAAAAGGCATCCTATAGAGGCAAACACAGTTGCCTGTACATAGGGATGGCATAATCACTAATACTAATATACGTAAAACTACCATATAGAGCCAAGATAACGCATTTAACGCTATCTTGCCCTTTTTCCTTTTCATAGCAAGTTAACAATTAAAAAATATAACAAATATAACATCCAAAAGTTAATTCTTTTCTATAAACCTCTTTAATTTTCTTTTCATAGAGATTTTACTTATTGCTAAGTCTTTGAGATCATTCCGTAGCGTGTTAAATACACTCACAGCCACGAAATAACTGCTTTTCTTGCTTACTGTTTTATCAATTTTAGGCAATGGTAGATTCTTGTTTCGTGTCTTGTTTGTACTTCTTATGTATCTGTCTCTTAATTCATTATAATGATATACTATACACTCTAGTTCGAACATTTGCCTTATACTTAGAGGTTGGTTCTCTGCTATATAACAGTTTTTATTTATAATTCGAAGTATTTTCTTTTGTATTCCTTGAATTAAATTTAAGTAATTGTTATAAGCCCAACCCCATGCAAAATGATACCATAGTTTGTAATACTTTGAAAGAAGGCATAATATAGTAACATTAGCGTTTTACTATCCATAAATTTCTTTAGCTTCGCAAAAATAAAGATTAAATATTTTGTTGTTTTTATAATATAATTTATGTGTTTATCCCACTTCATGCTATAGTCTATCATTAAACCTAAATATTTACAACTGTCTACTCTATTTATTACATTATCACCAATTTTCATGTTTAAGGTGCTAGGCACACTATCACACTTATGAAGATATTCATTTAATTTTTCACTGTCCACGAGTTATCACATGAGATAATAACTGTGTCATCAGCGTAAGATAATATTGTTTCATTTTGCATATCTATCAGTAGGTCATTCACGTATAATATGAAAAATAGAGGGCCAAGTATTGTTCCTTGTGGAACCCCTATCATAATTTTTTTGTACTCACTCTTGCCGTTACTTATCTTTACACATTGTTTCCTATCAGATAGATAGCTGCTGAGTAATTTTAATGTTTCTCCTCTTACACCGTATCTTTCTAATTTGTCCAGCAGTATACTGTGATCTACCGTATCGAAGGCTTTAGCCAGATCTAAGAACGCAGTTATAATCGGTTTGCTTTTATTTAGGTTTCTATATATAATATTTGATAGACAATTGAGAGCATCCTTCGTTCCTCTCTGTCTTAGAAAGCCGAATTGTCTATCAGATATTATTTTGTGCTTCATGATAAAATTATAAAGTCTATTGTATATGATTTTTTCAAGTATTTTGGCAATGTTAGAAATTAGCGATATTGGTTTATAGTTGCTAATACAACTATTGTCTTCCGATTTATATATAGGTACAATATCTGCTTTTTTCAGTGCATTAGGCCAGATTGATTGTTGTATGCATAGCTTAAATATATACTCTAACGGTTTTGATATATGTTTCGATAAAGATTTGATAGATATTGCACTAATATTATCTACTCCACCAGCCTTTTATTCATTGCAATAATTATATTTTGAATTTCATACATATTAGTTGGATTAATAAAAATTGAGTAGTTGTTTCGAACTGGCAGTTTCCATTGTTCTAAGTCCATTTTTTTAATTTGATTGCTTAAATTTAATCCTACATTACAATAATGTTCATTCATAGTGTTCAATTAATTAGGAATAATTTTATTTATCAAAGGAAAAAGTACAAAAACTTTATAGAATTATGTATAAAATAATAGTACATTACACAACTAGGGGCGAAAGTTGGCTTTTGCAAGCGGGTGATTGAGCACACGAGTGCTCAACCATCATCCGAGTCTGAAAAAGCCAATTCGCCCCTTGTTGTGTACCGTGATATTTATAATTAGGGCATCGATAACGCTCCTTTTAACCTGCCTGAAAGAGTAGAGTCGTCCAGTATCTCATAGTAGAATTTCGTTATAAATCTGAATTTTGTTCGGTGTCACACGGACCGATGGTATATGTGCAAATCCAGAAAAAAAACGGACACTTCGGGGGGTCTGAGTGAACAAATTTGAAATTTGAGAGCACACCTACCAGACCAACTTTTTTGGGTTCCTGAGACTATTCAGAACACGAAAAACCTTGGGTTTCCAAGATTAAAACATAACTATTTTTTTTTTGCCGGACAGTTTAAATTCTCTTATGGGAATTTAACACGGGGGAAATTATCGAAAACAAGCCACGATTCAACTTTACCCACTCAGTGTATGAAGGTGCAATCCAAAAAGGTGTATTGCTAGGATCAAAGTATCAGAAGAGAGCTTTAATTTAAGGGCTGGTGAGTTAAAACTATTTGCCTGGGTAAAAAGTTGTATAGGCTTGAAAATAGTAAAAAGTCACGAAGAGTAAGATGTTTTATGAAAGTCAGCGGTTTTTCTCTTATTTTTAAAATTCTTATAACTATATATATTATGAGACATCAAAAATTAGATGGATTTTTTTAGGTTATAAAATGGGCAAGACCCATTCTGGGACCTATGCTGGGACTTTAGCACTATAAAAAGCTATCTCCATGAATTTTTTGGTAGTCCTAGTCCGGATCAAAATCTTGGTTTTACTAATATTAAGGTTTAAATGGCTTATAAGACAGGTATAACATATATCTATGCATTTAAAAGTATTTTTATTGAAAAGGGGAGAAAATTTTATAAAAAAACTATCGGTATGTCTATAGTGAAAAATGCTTCCCTGGGAAGCTATGAATTAATTAAAATGTGCAAAAAATGCAAAAAATGCTTAGATCACCTACTTTGACCCTCTGTAACTCGAAGAATAATGATGAAAAAAATCTGAAATCTTTAGGGATACGCGTGGATACCTAAGGAACATATTCCCAGAGTTATCCCGATATTCATTTTTTGACCGTTTTCACAATCACCGATATTTTAATGATTTTTTTTCATACACGGACTGCAAAAATATAATTGACAGTCTATACAAAAAAGATATGTTCTGACGGGACAAGCAGAACAATTTCTTTGCTTGCTTTCTCGAATACTTTTATGTTTTTTTTTTGCTTTTTCTCACTACCATGAATATAACTTTTAGCTATCGATATTGCGAAGTCTTTTGTTCCAATTTTTTTCTCATCAATACTAGCAGCATTAAATATTACAACAGAATTCGTAATGGCAGCTTGAATAAGCATAATGAAGACTACCCAAGTCCATTTCTTTGACCGAATACTCGGCAATAAATTATTACAGTGGCCATCGTGAACATCAACTCCACCCATGTTCTTATTATAAAGATTAAACGCTTGCGGAATCGGTATCTTTATTTTTGCCTTTTCATTCGAACTATATCTCCGTAATGGTTCTAATGGAGTAACCCCTGCAGATGTGGATAGTATTGATACTAATTTCGAATCCATTACAGTAATATAGTTGATACCACTATTTTTATCATGTTTCACTGCATATGTGCCACGCGGAGCCTTTTTATTGATAACATTTTTTTCTTTGATACGATTCTCTCTAACAGTACCAGTACATCTAAGTTGTAATTTTTTCAAATGCACAATGAGATCTAGATTCGTAAAATAATTGTCAAAATATATGTGGTATAGGGAAATTTTTCCAGGAACTGTCATCTGAAAGAAAGGTTTCAATAAATTCATGACTACACGAGAACCTAATGCGCATTTAGCTAACTTTTCTCCTATTACGGAATTTTTTCCGCAGTATAAATCGAAATTCAATAAAAATCCATCTGCAGTGCAAAGACCCCAAAATTTAAGTCCAAACCGGATAGGTTTTCCACGTATAAATTGTTTCAATGAAGTTTTAGCATATGATTTGGCCATCATTTCATCTACCGACAAAGCAGTTCTCCAGAAACCAAATTTCAGAATATTTTTCTGAAATATTTTCATCAATTCTCGAACACTCCACGCCTTATCGTTCGGATTATTATCTTTGGCCTTCGAATACTTCAATTTAGACTTGATTTTTTCGAATTTAGATCGTGTCATTGCTGAAGAAATTATTTGACAAGACAAGAACGGATCCGTCGACCAATAATCTCTCTGACATTTTCTTTTATTGAAAGAAGTAATTATAATAATTCCAATAAATGTATTCAACTCAACCAAAGATAAAGTCAAACCATTTTCTTTACACGCATCGATAATATACTGTATCATTTCAATTGAAAAAAAAGTATCAAAGAGTTCTTTAGGCCCACTCTTGCGTATTTTATTTTGTACACTTTCTGTCAATAATATTTCATCTGTACGTTTATTCGAATATGTCCTCTCACCATCTATCCAGTCGAATTCATGGTCATTTTCGAGCGTAGCTTGATCTGCTTCATAGCTTTTTGAAACTTGCTGGTAAGTAACTCTTGGTACTGTTTCATTACAATGAATATCAGCATCATAATCAGAATCAGAATCATCTGATGATCCGGAATCATCTGCATTCGGTATCAAAATAGTTTCGTCATCTTCTGAGGTTTCAACCTTGGAATCAGACGAAACAGACTGTCTTGTACGTTTACTTGACATCATAAGTGTAGTTGTAATGAATAACTCAATTTCAGAATTTTATTCGTTATATGGATAATGAAATTTTTTGTGCAATATAACAAAACTTTTTTTAAAAAATATATACATTAAAAATGTTAAATTTTTGAAAAAACATAAGATGAATGTTTGATGAAAAAAATTGTTCGAAGGTATTTGATGAATTTAACTCACAATACAAGCAAGTCAAATATAATCATTATGATTCAAATCGAATATAACAAAAACCAAATTTTCAAAAAATGTCTCCAAAATATCTGAAAAAATTCAAGATTATTCCTTGATCAATTTTAAGACATTTTTGTTCATGGAAAATTTTTATTTGGGCCTTTGATTTTTAAGAAAAAAATTATTGAAAAAAAATTCATTTTTTCGGCTATTTATTTTTTTAAAATTTTTTCTCAAAAAAAACCGCCATATCTTTTTTTCTAGTCAAAATTTTTAAATTCTGTGGCCAGATTCTGATTCAGCATACCCAAAAACATAAAGAATCATACCTTAGGCCGAGTTATTCTTTCGTTGAGTACCTGAAATTCAGCAACAAAAACTAAGTATAAAATCGACCCTTTTGGTCGTTAATGGGTTAAATAGTGAAAATAGCTCTTCTACCAAAGTAAAATATGTCTTATTCTATAAATAAATCAGAATCTGTTTATGATTATAATTACATTACTGATTTATAAAAATTGATATAGTTTAAAATAGTTATAATAATCAGTGGAGTTCATCCACCTTAAATGTATTGAAAAAAAATTTTAATTTTTAAATTCACATAGAAATTATTTATTAACATTAAAAGTGATACAAAAGTTTTAATTAAACTTACATAAAACGCTTTCTCGATGCAGCTAGCCGATAATCCAGTCCAGGCATTGGTGCATAGACTGGGCGTTTTCGGTGATTTGCCGTAGAACGCCCAGATCTATACATCTCGCGTACTTCTCTTGCTAGCTGATCGTTTGTGATCGGCTGCTTAGGTACCATGAAGGAAGCTCTCACTTGCCTCGTGATGTCTTCTTGCTTCTGCACCGCTGGTTGGACTTGAGTAATTTTTTCTCCAGTACCTTGAATTTGCGGGGCTGCTGGCCGACGTGGATGAACGTCCTGTTTTTTCTACCTGGATCGTCGGAGGTTGACGCTGCTTCTTTTTCTTATGTTTTTTTAAATTGGGGGCGTGGATCGGGAGGTAAGAAATGTTGTCCTCTGAATCCTCGCCAAAAAGTTCAGCGAACTTCTTCAAGATTCGCTCGTCCCTCATACGTCGTGCCAAAACTATGTCTGCGCATGCCATTTTGACTATACAGTTGTGTGTCTTGGGCTGCGGTTTCATCGATACTGACTGAAAATGTGTATACCAAACCTTTTATATGGCTGGTGCAGCTGTGAGTAGGTTATGGTAGTCTAATCAAGAAGGTTGGGGCCGGATGAAATTCGTTGAAAAGAGTGGGGGTAGGTAGACCTCATTAAGAGAACAATATTAGGTATGGGTCAGAAAGTTTAGAAGGCGGAGTATAGAGATTTCGGAAATTGCTTTATGGAATAATGATACCACAGCACTTAGAAAAATTGTTTATTTTCTCCTTACTTAAATAAGTATGATTTTATTAAAATATGAGATTTATTTGAGACGAAGAATATTTATGCACAACATAGATATTGAGTTTTAAATTTTTTATTCACATTATACTCAAAATTATATATTTATTATATAATATAAATTATATTATATTACATAGAAAGAAATATTAAAGCTGCTACAAAAAATTTATGTGTCGATATATATTTTACATATTTTACACATTCAAAGTATTAAGAAAATTCGAATTTACAAACTCACATAAAAAGTATTTACATGCATTAAGAGGAATGAAAAATTTTAATTCACGAATTTGAATATAAGTGATATTATTAGAATATGAAATTTACATTTACAACAAATACACACACAACACTATATAAAAATTTCACCTTTTATTATTAATAAATGCTAAATTTTCTCATGTTAAATCTTTATTTTTGAAAATTCATACCCTTACCAAAAAATCTCCATTTCTGAAAGGTTTGAGGATGACAAGGATCGGCTGACGTTATGGGGATATCAGGTATATGCCGACCCAAGAGATCTATGTTTATGGCACTACCTGAGTGATATATCCTGACTTCTTATACAAATAAACCAGTAGGAGGTCAAGCCGTTTTAGTAAAGTCTTCTAATAACATAGGATTATAATGCAATATAAATGCCGCAATAGAAATATTACACAATGCGTTTGAGTGACAGACGGATCATTTATTGAAAGATTAAGGCGTGTTCCTGGCCGTCTAGACTGCGAAACAGTCAAAAGATACCTGGGTTTTACACTCCTTAACGAGTACTGAGAATATTCCGAACAATACGCGCATAAATTAGGTCTTTTTGTTTGCGCCCAAAGCAGGCACAATAATTAACAGACTTGGTTTATCAGCACGGTGATTTGAACGTAACTTTCTTACGTATACTGTACGACTTGAGTACGCAGAGTTCAAGTTTGCGTGTGGAAAAGTACCGGAGCGTGCAGGAAAGTAGTGAGCGTGCGGGAATGGAACACTCGCTTCGCTCGGGCACAAATCTGCTTTTTCGTTATACCTCTGTCGAAAGTACATACGTCCTGCATCTATTTCAATGCAAAAGTCCGAAATTTGTGCACTGATGGAGGATACGCGCGCCCTCTATATGTACGAGAGCGAATGAAAAATTTTTGCGCTGAGTTACGAGTGCGCTTGTGTGGAATGGTCGGATTGTCTGATGGTGTAGTTGCAAAACGTGCTCGTCGAACTCCTACAGTCAAAACTTCTCGACCACGTTTCCACGCCGACGGAGAGGATCTTCTTCGCGGTACAGAGTCTACAGAGTCAGCTGAAAAATGACTGAATCGTGCTCATCTGATGAATCTGGAGATGAAGAGGAAGTTTTTCGTGATTTCGACGCAGAAGCGCAACTAATCATTCAAACGAAACGATTGATCATAAAAGTTCTCTGTCAGACTCTCAAGAAAGTAACTTAATAGTGTATTTTAAAGAACTAACTTCAAAGTTGAAACCGCCAACTTTGTGGAGCATCTGGTCAATGTTAAAGAAAACATTAAATACTAGAGACAATGTTGATATTAGTAAATTTCATAATTTAAAAAGTATGATGAAAAAAAATTCTAAAGGCTATAAACTAAAATTCATTAGTATTAAAATGGACTGATATAGTAAAGTTTTGAGACACGGCATCAGACTATATACATTTAGCTTCAAAGGTTTGTATTTACATTTATACTGTTAATAATTACTCTATCAATTTTGATTCTTATATTTATAACAATTTCAGATTATCCTTATATTTGACCTCTGAGGTGCGATGAACTCATAAATCTTAAAGTGCAAGATATTGAAGATCTGGGCAACAGGTATCTTGTTTCAATCAATGAAACAAAAAATGATAAACCTCGCCAATTCATAATTGGAGAACATTTTTATGATAAAGTCAAGAAATAAACCTCGTTGAGACCAAGTGATCTATCAAGTGACAGGTTTTTTATCCAATATCAGAAAGGAAAGTGCGTTCATCAAGTCATCGGTAGGAATAAAATAGGAGAAACACCTCAAGCAATCGCTTCATATTTAGACTTACAAGACGCAAACAGGTATACTGGACATTGCTTCCGTAGGACTGGAGCAACACTTTTGTCTGACTCGGGTGCAAATATCACAATGCTCAAGCAGCTAGGAGGATGGAAATCAACTAATATAGCACAAGGTACTTATTTATTTAATGAAATTATAGATAATGCCTGTCATTTACAAATAATTTAAATATATATTTAAATTAATTTATATTGGTTATATTCTCTACAGGTTACGTAGAAAACTCTATGAAAAACAGAGAGAAGATTTATGAAAGCATAATCCATGCATCTGTACCTAATACTCATTCAGTTTTACAACAATGTCAACCATCGACCAGTAAGAACAGTTCAAGTAAAATCATTGCGAATGGGTCTGCATTATCAGAAGCAGTGGATGATGATGTTTTTGATGACATTGAAATAAGTGAGCAAGATTTAATTACGATTGATCAAATAAGTCAAAAAAAAAAAAAAAAACAAGTACTTAAATCATCGACAGATGATTTTACAACTGCAAGGAACACAAAAATAAATGTACCAAGCAGCAAGGAATCAACGCTACCAAAACATTTTAGTTCAAGATCACCTGTTAAAGTTTGTTTTAAAAGTTCAGAAAATGAGCCACCGTTAAAAAAAGTAGAGCACACAGAAAGTAAATCTTGTGCACGTAGACAAGTTTTACAATATTTATCAGATCAAAGTGTACGCAATAATAGTGATGTGAACTTCGTAGATCAAGAAATACAGAATAATGTAAGTTCTGATGATAGGATTAGAAGTATGAAAACTGTGTATTTCATGGGAACATTGTCAATAATTATTATTGTTCGTGTACAAATTAAAAAAAAATAAACGAAAGGATAATCATGTATAGTTAATAAAGAAACGTTGTAAGAAATTATATTATTTTATTTATAGCCTAATAATAATAAAGTTTTTATAACATTTGATTTTTCATATATTTTCGATGTCTGAACCCCCCCCCCCCCCCCCCCCGACCAGCAGCACTCGCTTCGCTCGTGCTGCAAATGTCGGGGGCAGGCATCGCAGGTTCGTTTCTTGACTGGCCGATAGAGGCGCTAAAGCGAGGAGCAAAAATAAACGTGGCCGCGGAATCGAAAGTGCTGAGGTTCTTATTAATAATTATAAACGTACTTTCGACCGGCTATAAAGAAAAATAGGAGGAAAGGAGGAACCGGCTATAAAGAAAAATAGGCAGGAAGGCTAGAAGCCCTGAACTGTGCGGGAATCCTAGCCTTCCTGCCCTTGTAGCGTAATATACTATTTCATAATAGTACATTGTGCATAAAGGGGAGAAAATAGGCTATTACAAGCGAGGACGGACGGACGGACGGACAAGTTGTTCAGCACGAGTCGGACGAAGCGCGAGAAGTGTGCTGAAAAGTTACTACTTAATAAATGGCCAGTTCTTAGGGCCATTTCTACCAGGGTTTGTAGGCTTACAATATTGCGTTTTTCATTACTGCTGATCTGTTGCCTTGACAATGTATTGGTGTTAACGTTGACATTCTTTTTCGTATATATTTGTTAACAAAGGCGGGTGGATAATGATTTTCATGCAGTAATTTTTTGATGTTTTGAATGTTCTTATTGTGAAATTTCTTGTTGGATAATTTTATCGCTCTATCGACAAGATTGTACACCATGGCGATTTTTTGAGACATAGGATGCTGTGATGTGTAATTTAAAAATCTGCCAGAGAAGGTCGGTTTGGTGTACCAATCAGTTATTATTTTATCATTGTCTTTAATCAACAGAACATCGAGAAAACTTGTGGAGTTATCGATCTCAGTCTCGCGAGTAAATTGTAATCTATTGTTGTAAGATTTGAATGTTTTTAAAATTTCGTCGACTTTGTCATTCGGCACACATGTAATAATGTCGTCGACATATCGATAAAAGAATGTTAGTTTGAACGATAGCTTAGATAGGCAATCCGTTTCGAGATCATCCATGACAATGTCATGGAAGAAACCCGAGATCGGAGAGCCCATTGGTGTGCCAAATAGCTGTTTGTAAAATTTGCCATTGAATTGAAAAAATGTATTCTCCATAAGTAATTCACAAGCCAACAAGATTTCATTAAGAGGTATTTCGGATTTTTGTACAATTTGTATATATCTTTTTTCGATGCTCTTCTTGACTAATGATTTGTCAATGTTGGTATAGAGTGATTTTACATTACACAACCTGCCTCGGGAAGACCGATAGAGACAAACCAACATTCTAGTTATTTTTTATTTTCTCAACTAGAAAATAGGCTATTTCAAGCGATGACAAGGTGTTCAGCACGAGTCAGACGAAACACGAGAAGTGTGTTGAAAAGTTACTACCTAATAAATGGCCAGTTCTTAGGGTCATTTCTAACCAGGGTTTGTAATAATAAAATCTTAGATTTCGTCAAAACTTCTAGAAAATACTTTTCGGTATGTTAGAAGTTTAAATCAATTGTTTTTAGAAAATGTCCGTATGGATGTATGTGTGGTGTGTGTATGTATACCGTAATATTTCTGGAGCTACTCCGTCAATATCAATAAAATTTGACACACATATCTATTTTTGGATTTTGAATTCGGTAAAAACAGTTATTTTTTATGTTCTTAACTATTTTACTTTTAATGGTCATTTTCTGATTTTTGAAAAACACTATTTTGCGGTTTTTTCAATCATACCATTGTTACAAACAATTCAGCTATAATGCATTTGAAAGAGAATAAAATTACCTACTCTTTCTCGTTTGGTCCTCGGGATCAACTGCTTTGTTCGGTAGATAAAATGAAAAAGGTAATTTTTTTTTTTAATTCATATCTCTGAAACTAAACATCATAACCTCACGAAAAAAAACATGTTGATGGGTCACGTGTCAACTATATCTTCTTTAAATTTCAAGTCATTTGAAAACTTATTTTTTCAGTAATAAATCAAAAACTGAAAAAAAATGTTTTTTTTGTGCCTTGATTACGGACGTAAAAAAGCCTTATTGCACTCGAGATTTTGGAGAAAAGTAGATATTTTATGTGTTTAGCCTAAGTTCATTGCGCAGCTTTTAAACCCCTATGGTTCTTAAGATATCAAGCTTTCAATTTTTTTTTTGAAAATTTTTTGATTTCTTATATCTCTAAAACAATGTAGCAAATTCTTCAAAATTTTATTTGGCGATTCACCATAACAAAAGCTAAAATGTAAAAACTGATTTTTCTCAAAACTTTTTGTTTATTGGACCTATAAATTTAGTTGGAGGAAAATACGTTCCAATGAATTGGTAGCGGTTTTTTTTAAAATAGTTTTATCGATTTTCCAAAGTATGACCTCTAATTTCGGTCTTAAGCATTCCGTTTCTTTTTTTTTTGTCATTTTGAAAAAAAAACACGATTTCAAAAGCTTTTTCTTATACACGAATGAAAAGCTCATCTCATTGGAAATGCTTACCTTTCTCAAACTTTTAATTCATGCATGAGCATTTTAATTCTCATTGACCTACACTTTTCTTAAGGGGATGTGGGAGCTGAAAACACTGTTTTTCTGTTCCATATAAATTTTTTAATAAAGCTTGCAATGAAAAACCAAGACTAGAGCGCCATAGTGTTGAGTTTAGTGAATCATTCTACCGAAAAAAATACGAATCGGACTTTCGATTTTTGTAAAAGTTGTGAAATGCGAGCGGGTGTTTATGCAATTACAGCGCCAACATCAAACACCAATTTTACTTATTAACTTTTTTTAATTTGAAATTTCATCAATATAATGAGCAGAGCGCCATAGGTTTGAGATAAGTAAATCATTCTACCGAAAGAAAATGGCAATACGGCTTTTAGTTTTTTTTTTTGCATTTGAAATACTAAATACCCCGTAGCTCCCACCTCCCCTTAATTGCAATCCAGCCCACTCCACATTTTTTTCAATGATGCAGCAGCTGCTTGAAATTGTATTCGGGTCGGCAATCTCAAATATAATTTATTTTTCCTAGCTGCTTTTGAAAAGTATGAACTAATATACGAAATACAAGAAGTTTAATTTATATCAGAAAAAACTAGCGCATGATGTTATAGCCCGCTCAAATTGCATACATGTTACGGACTATACGATGCACCTGAATAAACTTGAGTGAGAAACATCTTCTAATATAAACGCAAATAGGCGAGCAATCGTTAAAAAAAATCGTTAAAAACGACCCTCTCTATCGAAAGTTGCAAGCAATTTAAAATAGTATTTAAAATACAAAACGTCGAAAAAGCGAAAATCTGAGAAAAAAGTGAAAATTCTGGCGATTCGGGCATTTTTCCCTATTTTTGACGATTTTCAGTTATTTTAAATTGCTCGCCACTTTTGATAGGGTCGGTCGTTCCCAACGATTTTTTTTAATTCAAGATCTCGGGCTCGGCCAGGTAATTAATACCCTGGGCGCAACAAAGGCTATTTTTTGGTAATTAGTAATTGGCCCGTAATTTTTTTTTTGGCATATGGTTTGGAGGTGGCATCCATGTTTTTTTACATATTGTATGTCCAAGCGCATGTAAAAAACTTGGTCTGGCAAGTGTGCCCTCAAAATTGCAAGAGTTCGATTTTTCGACCGCGAGTGGACACTTGTTAACTTCTCGTAGAATGCCTCATATGCACCTTGGATGTTTCACTTTAGCCAATTGGTGCCATATCCCTACAACGGGCATACATCGAGCTCAGTCAACTCAAGCGAAAAAAGTCGACTAGACTACTTTAGTTGCAGTATATCATTGACTGCCTGATAAATTCATACCGAATAAAGAGATTACTCCGAATTTCGTTGACCCACACAAGTACGGTGAAACTAAATCAGCGTTATAATCGATGACGGCGCGACAGCGGCTGCACAGACCCCCAAGTGGTAATAGAGGTCCACAGGCATAATCTTCGTGCTGCTGTCAAATCTGAGAATTATTCACCGCCAGAATTTCCAGATCTAGAGAATCATTAACGAGTCATGTCTATCCTCATTTCAAAAATTAAATTTCATCACAGTAGTGCTTGCACGACGAGGTATTTTAAAGAAAGTTCTCACCCTGGTAGAAACGTAAAGAACTGATTCGCTATCGGTTGGCCAAATCTGAACGACTTGGCCAACGGTTTAACCAACAGTTACCCTTAAATACTGCTTATTTCGTCACATTACAAGCGGTTCGGTTGGTAAACAGATAGTTACATTTAAAATACTCGTTTGAGGCTAGATTCGATTTAGGAAACCTACGTAGCGCGCTTTTTGAAAAATTCCGGAACATTTTGAAAATGTTTAAAATCTCCTCAATTTTATATTTCACTAATAAACTGCGATTTGTACTCAGAACTAGACTGGGTATATGAATCATTTCTAGCCGCTGAGATTCTTGGAGACCTGGACATAGTCTACGAGACTCGCGGGTAACGTGTCCATCATCTTCGGGCAGAACTTACACCTACACACCGGAAACCACGAAGCGCATTAGTAAGCCTAATATTTTTTCCCATAATAAACACCTGGACAACATTTTTGAGAGTTCCGAGTGACCTGAACAACACTCTCGGTGAACATTCACGTAGACATCAAGAGCGTAGCATATTCTATATATTTATTATAGGTATATCACAAACCAAAATTATAAATCACTATAATAGTATTAAAATTTCATAACCTTAAATTACTACATTTAAAATTTTCCCGAACCGTTGGTTAAATGTTGGCTAATATTCATGATAAGCGTTGGCCAACATTTTTAGCCAATTCTTAATTCACAGGCCATTTTGGTTGGTTTATTTTCTACGCACTCGCTTCCGTGTTTTCTCCGCGACTTTTCATCATTCTATACTCTTTTCCATTCTTTGTCTTTCTCTTTGTTTATTCCTACTGGTTTCAGGCACCCGGGTTTATGTCACGTGTGCAGAGGCAAATACAAAAGCCATACCCGTGGGGGAATGTTGCTGCGATGAAATGCTACGTAAATACCGATTGAAAATGTTTTGCAATGTCGGAATTAAATTGTTTGCAAGTTGTATTAATTGTTGAACTTCCTAATTGAGAAGCATGTAGCAAAAAGTGTTAGAAAATATAATCACAGAGAGAAAAGACCGTGGTACCCCGCGTAAAAAAAATTAATATGGCACGAGTATGACGTAAGTATGGCTCCAAAAAGTATTGCAAACGTATGCCGAATGTATGGCAAATGCCACTATGCCATACTAGTTTTTTCGCCATACTAAATGCGAAATTATTTTTTTAGTGTTAATTATAGAGCCAGCTTAATCGCCATACTATTTTTGTTTGCGTTAATTAAAGAGACAGATCCGTCGCCATACTAAACGCCATACTATTAACTGACAGATATTTTTTCTTTTCATAGTGTTACTTACATATTTTTGCTAGATGAAACGCTATTTTTAATAGTTTTGATTTTTTTTTTATTTTTAAGCGATTCGGCAAAAATGATAAATGAACTACTAAACATGATAACATGATAATGTATAAGTATTCTATAACCATGTAACTATTTGATTTTATAAATATGCAACTACATTCTTCGTCTTTTTGCAACAGACTGGTGTTTTTCGGATTTCAAAGCACGTTAATGTTAAAACTCGTGCGTATTCCTTCAATGATACTTTTTGCCATCGCCAGGAACTTTGTTGTTAACATAAACTGAAAAGAAGAAAATGTCAAATGAAGCAGATTATCAGCAATTAGTTATTAATAGGGAGTGTTTTTACAAGATTCGTTGTACCAAAAACAACTTCAAAAATGTCTTTTGAAATACTTTTACTTCCTGCTTTTCCAGTTGGCGTCATTGTTTTTAATTATTTCTGCCTGATAATCAGTTTCATTAACCTTCGTAATACCTCCGTAATTCTCGAGGCTTGGAAAAATTGAAGTGAAATTATAAGGTTTTTATTTAATGATACGCGTTATATTAGATGTATATACTCACTGATATAAAAGTTTTCGTACTACTTCGAACCCCATTTAGCCGTGACTTTCTTCTTACCAAGCTTTACCTCGCGATCTTTCAAGATGCTCGTTGTTAGAGGATCCCCTGTGATCCACAGTACCAAATGGCATAACTCAGAACTCATATTTATGTTAAGCACTTGTAAATCTTTTATTTTTCACTAGTCGTTATGAGCAACACCGATCACAAATAAAAGGTTAATTTATCTGCAGCGTCAATGTTGCAATGAAAATAGTGTGTTCGAAAATTTCGTAACAAAAGAGTCAACTTTACGCGATAATCAAAAAAACTCGAACGCAAATGTCAAAGCGTGTTCATCGAAAGTTTTCGTAACCTATAACCATGTTTGCATTTACACATTCGCATTATGCCGAATAAAAGAGTAAACAGTTTTTTAAAGTATAGCAAATCGACACAGTACAGACTACAAAAAAATTCGTTTAAATGACGAAAATTCCGATTCGTCAAGTGTAGAGAGCGAAGATGAACGAAGTCGCGATTACAATTCCTCGCCAAAACAAAGTTCACGATCCAGCGCTGAGGATGAATTGTCTGAAAATAAAAACACGAGTTCTCCAGAGCATCGCCAGCATACCAATTTTGAGCCCGCTTTTGAATTCGATTTGATGCACGAATCATCAGTATCTTTTATTTATTTATGTATGCAGAATATAAATTTATATGTACAAAGTGCAGTTCCAGTTGAAAATATTCAACAGATTTTGTTGGAAATAGATATAGATCAATGTACGTATGTGATTAAACCCGTAAACAGTATTGAGAAGGAATAAATAAATACATTTAATAGTATGGCGTTGAGTGCTGATTGATCTGCCTCTTTAATTAACGCAAACAAAAATAGTATGGCATAGTGGCATTAGCCATATATTTGGCATACTTTTAATATACTTTTTGGAGCCATACTTATGCCATACTCATGCCATACTAATTTGTTTTTACACGAAACAGTTACGTAACCTGTCATTGTGAAAGCGCGCTTTTGTTTCGATCCTCGAGACAACGAATGTTCCCCCGACACTTTCCGCTTCAAAACGTTCGAGGATCGCGAGCAGAGTCTTCGATTTCAGGATTTATCCAAGTGTAAAATTGTGAAGCATTTACCCATCAATCATCGGAGAGAATAATAACAAATCTCTGACGAGCGATCCATTCCTCCACTTCGTATATAAAATTCGATGCTTTTTTTTCAAAATTGCCTGTACACAGTAAATTCAAGGAGTTGATATCTCCAGAGTTGTTGCGACGCTACACACATTCTTTGTCGAAAGCGTCGATGTCAAAAGGTGTCTGGCTTCCGTTCCCACATCAATAAAGAAACTCGGTGGCAGCTTTGTGTGCCTGGGGGACTTGCCACCCCTTCTGATCTACGAGTGAGCATGTGTAGAGCTTCCGAAGAAAATCGGCAGTCCTGTGCTGCGAAAAAGAAAGATCGAGAAATGATGACGTTGAGAATGGAGCTCTCTATATACGCCGCGAGCTGCTACTGGTGTTTTCTCTCGAGCAGTCGCTATTGTAAGCTGGTGACAGAAGAGCTCTCTCTCCTTTTTGCGTGTCTCTGGCTTCCACTCGTCTGTACAACTATTTGTTATACGTTCTTGTAGATTCTCTCTGAATTATTTAAGCTATACGCGAAGGTATTTCAAATTTTAACAATTAAAACAATGCGTTGAAAATTAAAGGTTTAGTAGAGTCGGTAATTAGTCGATAGTTCAATCCAGCAGTACACAGAGCCGCGCGAAGACGTTCGCGAAATTAGTTCAACGGTTTCACTCGCACGAGTATCGATTAAGCGAGAACTCGCCTTACGATTCAGGGTCGTCTGCAGCAGCTCTCGCCTCAGCCGCTTTGCGAAATCAATGAGACTAATTAGGTCGTTTCGAGACGCCCTCCTGCTCTGTTTTCGCTTTGTCTCCGGGACTAATATTACCACCGCAGCACTTTATCCCGCCATAGAGCTGTGCGTCCCTTTGAGCTTTTATTGTATTGCTCGACGGTCAATAAAGAAATTTGTTAATTTTTTCAATGTTTATAACCGTACATTAATATATCGAGACTATTTCGTGTGCTAATTAAGCGGGACCCATATACATGCACTTGGAGCGGTAGTCAGTGCGATATAACTGATTCGAGAAACGACCGTAGGAGAAGACGACCTCAAACTAGAATCGTAATATAGCGACCCAGGAAGTTCATAAGTATGCGCACTATTACTCCGGAGGTTGAATATTATTCACTGGCACGTACGAGTCGTATACTTATGAATACGTAGTACTGCTCCGATGCACATTAGTCCGATCGACGCAATAACTTCTTAGTGGAACTGTTTGATAGCATCAGCGATAAGATTACGCGGTAGACTTGAGTTTCAAATTATAACACCACCGAAATGGCATCAAATGAAATATTAAGGTATGCGCCGTTGCTTTTTCAAAAAAAAAAGGAAAAACAAGGCGACGAAAAATCGAGCAGACAAACAACGCAGCCGATAAATGTCGAGCACGACATCCCTGCTCACGGCTTATGAATTTCAGCACCGTTAACGGGACGCGAGCGACGCAGTTAAAACGAAAATCATCACCCGCTCGCGAAGATAACATTATACCTGCCGAAGCGAGTTATCGCGTTGTGTGTGTCACTGGCTGTTTTTGACGAGAACGACTGCGTGTACGCGATTACTGCTGCCGTAAACAGGGCTAAAGGGCCCGCTTTTAGTCGGAATAATAATAAAATGTATGTGAACGAATGTTTTTACTTTTCTTTGTCATGTTATGCGCTGATTTTTACGATGATGCATGGCTGACCTTATACTACTTAGCGATATAGCTGTGTCTCAATGTGAAGAGTAAAATTTATTTGATATTAATGAAATATTGATGTATAATAGCGCAGAATAGTCCCGATCATTCAGAGCCGAGCGGATGTTCCGCAATCGTAGCTCAAATAGCAATAGCGCACGCTTGAACTGCCAATAAAACAAGGTAGCTGTCGTGAGAGCGCCATAACACTCATACTGCTATGCCCCGCTAGGGTAGGTATACAGGAGGTCAGCGCTTGAACTACCCCTATTCCACAATAATTTATGCGCGATCGTAATTGGACCGTGTATGTCAGTGTCGAGTGAATCTCTCGACGAATTAGCCTTATCAACCTCGTCTGTTGTTGATCGTTTGAGCCGTGTATTATTACCCGGAAAATTTTCACGAAATTCGACCGAAAAAGCTCCGCTGCGTGCTCGAGAGTAACAACGGTTTTTCGTACCAAGCGTATACAGCAGCCGAACATTATGAGCGAGTGGAATACCAGAGCCCTCGGCTGGCCTCCGTTAAATATTTGATTTCGTCTATGTGTACCTTTTTCCATGGAAACGCGCTCGTGCGCTTTGCGTCTGGCTTTTGTATTTTCCCTCGCCCCTTTTTTCTCGCGCCCGGACGATTTTATTTTTTCCGCGTAATGCGTCGAGGGATTTGATGTTTGAGCTTTACACGAGAGAGAAGCTTTTTTTCGTTTTCCGTAGCACAACGAAAAAAGCGATTAAATATAAATAATGAACGACGGATAAAGTTCACCCTTTCAGGGAGCAGAGTGATTTTTCGACGGTGATGTAGATTTCAATTTCAAAGGCAGGAAAATAAGGACGACGACGAAGACGGCGAAGAAAATAAGAGAGAGAGAGAGAGAGAGAGAGAGAGAGAGAGAGAGAGAGAGAGAAACGGCAAATCTCGAAATGCGAGTAAATCGGGACGATTTTCGTGCTCCTTAGTTCGGAAGCCGCAAAATCTAGCCATGGTAAACACGAAGGCGAACTAGAAGCGCGCAGTCTCGAGAGGGTTTCGTCGACAATCGCCGACGATGACTGTGCGCGCAGAGCCACTTTAACGATCTCTCGGCTATATGCAGAGGGAGATGCTGCTCTTTCTCCTCCGCGGAGAATCCGAGCCTTCTACGGTAGACGTTTCTACGCGCGACGAGCGATTACAGTGCCTGAGAAGGAGATGGAGATGGAGGAGAGCCACTTGCTTGGCCAAAACTGTTGAGGTATTTCTTGAGAGACTCTTGTGAAGCTCGCTGCTGCTGCTACTGCCATTAGAGAGATTTAGTTTAGCGTGACTTTTGCTGAGGGTTATGTTATCGCGCTAGAAAGCTCGTATTGTGCTGGAAATATAGGAAAGAAAATCGATGAATATGAACTTTGAATGGACAATTAGGTAATAAGCGGCCGAATAATTTTATACGCTGGAACTTTTCCATAAAATATTTCCGAACATATTCGACCACGTAGATTTAAACTATCCCCCTACGATCGTAACATCACTCCTGGATAGTAGACTTTATTCACGTGTACATCCTTTGTCGAGCATGAGTTTTTATTCCAAACAGAGCTCTTGACTCTGTATTATACAGAGCGTGGCCTCATTAATGTATTCCGTGTATAACGAGCGGATTATCAATTAATGGAAATACCCGCAGCGAGCAGACACTTGGCTCCGTTTACAAGCTTAAGCTTGATTTGCTTCTTTCGAGCGTATGAATATTTAGCAGGCCGCGTCTTAACGTGGTAAGGTGCTTTATACTTGCCGGGGCAGGCAAGCAACGCTTAGTTGCATACATTCACACCAAAATTATACCCTCTTGCGCATCAGCCCAGATCCATGAATTAGACCGACAATATTATACAGTTTTTTTTTCATATAATCAACTCATTCTGACTAAAATTTCAATATTATATCTAATTTTTTGTCCTTATTTCGCTATTTTTTAGAGTTCGTAGTTCCAAAGAGGACGAACTCTCGCAATAAATTACGGATGTGATAATTTCACCACGTACATATTTTGTAATCATAAATCCATAAAAAATACACAATTTCAACGAGTGCGTGGGTGCAAACGAATGAAAGCCAACACATACAATTCAAAAATAAAATATCAAGAAAATCTCTCTTTGACGCGAGATTTTGCAGCATCAGGTTCTCATCCGCTTCCGAGTAAATTATAACGGGGATATTCCCATCAGAGATTGTTCCTTTTTATCGATCCAAAAGTGGAAAATCGCTCTCGGTTAATTTTATCCCTCCTGTACGCGTATGCGGTATATAGGAATTCCCAATGCTCGATCGAAAGAGCGCATTATTCAGTGGAAACGTCTGATCTCAGCGAGACTTTTACTACTCGGCACACTGATATTCTCGAACGCCTCTGACACTCGCGCGCCGTTGCTCTACAATAATTTACGTCCTCTCCTCCCTCTCCACCCATCCTCGCCTGGAGAGGGACATGCTTTATCTTCTTTTTCTCGATCCTTTTTTCGATATCCTTGACGAACTCGGCAGGCATAACGAAGTTCTAGTTGCAGGTACGTCATTATACGTCGTTCCCCGAACGCCTCGTCGCTGTCTTTTTTTTTCGCTGCTGGCTCTGATGGAAATTCGATCCCGCGATGCCTGGTAAGTGGGGGAAACTTGATCAGTGAGAAGCGTATAGCAATTTTTCAGAAAAGCTTCGTCTGTATACGCGAGTATAGAAAGCGATTCCAATCGAACAAACTTTTCGAAGTTCGATTGAGGGCTCTGGAAACTCAAAAAAAATTCGAAAGGGGAGAAAAAGATAATCGAAAGTTTTTTCCGTCTGCCATCTGCTCGACGTGTTCCTTTAGAATTTTCTCATTTGTCTCAGTCTCCCATCCTACCTCTTGGTGGAACTCGCGAGAACTTGGTTCTAGTTTCTAATTTTCTCTTTCTCTCCTGAAATTCCGTAGCTCTCTTCTTATGCGGAGAAAGTCCGCCGCACTAATTTATCCCTAAGTGATTCGCGGGGCAATTTATCCTTGAATTAGTGCGATGGCAACTTTACAACGAGTTGGCAACTAAAGCGATTTGTGTGATGCAAGACCAAAAAAGAACCACGTTTGTCATCAGTTTTGCGGCTGAAACATTTGTCTGTCGAACCCTTGAAACGAAATATTTTTAATAGGCACCAAAAGCTTCCATCTACTGAGCTATCGGTTACAATGGAACTTGAATTTTCTCTCCTTGCTTTACAAGAAACTTGATAGCTACGCTAGGGTACACATAGGTATCCCTTTACAAACAGGCAAAAACATCTATCGGATTGCTTTGACTTCAAGAGTGCAACGACGCATCTTTTGTCCTCTTATTGTTTGCCGATGCGGTTGATAAAAAAAGTACAAAACGAAGCTGTAAATTATATATTATATAGTCGTTTACCATATTTCTTATATTACGTTTCAAGACATAAGAACTCCCTTAATGTCTGCACAACCATAAACACGCTTTTAAACTTTTATTTAAAAAACTAGCGTACTTAGTGAGTGAAAAGTGTGTTGTAAAAGCTATATACGTATCACGTACCTCTTACAACCGTGATAAAAATTATCTCCCAACTTTTTTTGGTGCAAGTAAGCAAATACGGAGTTTACCAATGCAGTGACAGAGAGCTACGTGAATATTAATAAATAAATTGCTCCATATATAACGTCTATCTATAGACATATAGATGAATACACCATCAGAATGGCAAAATCGACAAAATACACACAGCCACAGTAACTTATGCAAAAAAATATTTAGATGTTAATCATATCGAACGCTAAGCCGGATAACAATCAATTTTTGCTAGTAAGTTAAAAATACGATGACTTAGACTGATAAAAAAAGATTTGACATTAGGATCAGAACAAATCTATATCGTATAAAAATCATTGATTTTCTTTTTTTTTTTTTGACAAGTAATAAATTAATAAATTCGACGTCTTATTTAATTTTACGTACTAATGTACATTATTACAAAAATATCAGATCAAACATTTGAAAACAAATTATGCTAAAAATACACATGGTCAAATATTCGAAAGTTATTTTGACTTTGCAATATTACAACCTCGAATACGTAAAAATTATATCTTAGGAATTTGTAACAGTCGTATTTATGTTTGCATTTAACTAGAATTCTATCATACATAAAATAGATTGCTTTTTTTGAAAATTTGTGCATAGTTTTATCAAATTTCTGTATAATGAAAATAACGTCAATTAGATCAGTTGATCAATTAAAACAATTAGAAATTAGTATAAATTAGAAGGCCACAGCTGAGCAGCCAGCAGCAGTACAACATCAGCAGCGCCGCTAACCAACAGCGGCAACAGCAGGAGCTACGGCGGAGCGGCAAGCGTATAACTATATATATATA
>JAZHPH010000115.1:296622-314078 GCA_037356405.1 Nasonia oneida | reverse complement strand
ATATATATATATATCTCGAAGCGAGTGGCGCGACGAGCGCACATATATGAATGTATAAGAGTAGGATTTAGAAGTGATGACGCAGCGGCCGTGCGGCGCGCGCATCACTGTCCCTGTGTATGAATGTATTTTGTAAATAGGTGTGTACGTAAGTGTGGCTGTACGAAAGTGATAGTTTTTTCGGCGGCTCGATCCCCGCTGTCAGGAGCCTTTATAAGGCCATGCGCAGCCTATGGCTAGTCATTAGCTCCAGCACAACTTAAGTGGCTAGTCTCTACTCAAGAGCCACTTATGCCTTGTGTAGATAAAAACGGTTTTTCATTCATATCATACTCAAAACTAAATCTGTTTTTGTCAATAAAAATTTTACACATTAAAAGTGTATACAAATTTACATTAAACGCTTTCTTTTTGCAGCTAGCCGATAATCCAGTCTAGGCATTGGTGCATAGACTAGGCGTTTTCGGTTATTTGCCGTAGAACGCCCAGATCCATACATCTCGCGTACTTCTTTTGCCAGCTAATCGTTTGTGATCGGCTGCTTCGGGACAATGAACGGCTCCTGTCTTGGAGCTCTAACTTGCCTCGAGATGTCTTCTTGAATCTGCGTCGGTGGTTGTACTGTAAAGATGCTATTTCCGTTTCCTTGAACGTCCGGAGCTGCTGGCCGATGGTCTTCCTTTTTATCCTGGATCGTCTTCTTGGTGGTTGTTGATTCGCGCGATGGCTTTTTCTTCTTAAATCTCTTCGTCGCGTGTATCGGGAGGTACGGCACGTCGTCCTCCGAATCCTCGCCAAATAATTCAGCGAACTTTTTCAAGATTCGCTCGTCCCTCAATCGTCTTGCCAAAACTATGTCTGCGCCTGTTGTACTGGAGAGATTCCATTTCCGTTTCCTTGAACGTCCGGAGCTGCTGGCCGATGTGGGTGATAGTCTTCCTTTTTATCCTGGATCGTCAGACGTGGACAGTGCAGAGATTCAGGCTCAAACAAACTTGTCAGCCGTTCCTTCCGCTGAATCTTGGAGGTTGTTGTTTCATGCGATGGCTTTTCGCGTTGTCCATCTGTGGTCTCCCGGCGCTGCTTCTTCTTCTTATATTTTTTCAAATTGGGCGCGTGTATCGGAAGGTATGGAACGTCGTCCTCCGAATCCTCGCTGAAGTAGTTGGCGAAAGAACGGGGTATGAAAGCTGGTTTATATTCTCACTCACTTATACGTAGGCCATCGAGATTTTCCCGTTTTTAGCCAAGAGGGGACATTTAGTCACATTGAATTTTCTGAAAAATTGTAAGGCAATTGACCGCGAGGGAGACCGTTTTCGGGATTGTCATGTGATTATATGTAATGCCTGTTTTTATGTTGGTTTTAGTTTGAATTTCTGCAACTTGATTGACGACAAAGGTTTTTAAGAGATTAGGATCAGTCTTGATCCAATTTAATGCTATACTTGAATCAGACCAGAAATAGCAATTATCAAATTTAATATTTATTGCTTTCGTAACAAGCTGGTATATATTGTGTATACTGGTATAAAGCGAGATAATTACCCTCCCCTCCTTTTGTTAGAATATAAATGCAGGCTCCGTAGCCTACTTTACTTGCATCGGCAAAACCATCCCAACTCAATTTCACGTGCATTTCTGATTAGTGCGTGTCGATTGAAAGTGATTTTATCGATTGAATTTAATTGCGTGCAGATATTTTGCTTCCTCCTAGAGGAAGCTTTGTAATAGTAAAATTTTTAGTTTCGTCAAAACTTCTAGAAAATACTTTTTGGTGTGTAAGTTCAAATCATATACCGTAATATTTTTTGAACTACTCCGTCAATATCAATAAAATTGGACATGCATATATATTTTTGGATTCTGGATTCGGGAAAAACAGTTATTTTTTATAAAAATATTTTTAGAGAAAATAGTTTTTCTATATTTGATGTTGTCCCTCGGTGGTGATCAAGAATATTGGTTTGTCTCTATCGGTCTTCCCGAGGCAGGTTGTGTGGTGAGAAAGGAGAGAAAGACATTTTCTCTTTTCTTCTTAACGGTTCGACGGACAATGCCGCCCTCATCAGGAGACTATGTGAAAGAAATTTGTATCAAAAACTTGTTGTATAACAATATATGTACAGTGTGAAGAATAGAACTTACAATTATGGAGAAGATCGGTACAAAGTCTTGTCGAGAAGGCGCTTCCCCGCCGCGCGGCGGGGGGAACGTAGGTGAACAGTGTTTCTCTCTCAGCTGTTCGATTTTAAATCGCGCGAGTAGTCGAGATTTTCGTCGTGTCAGAGCCTGGCTTATGTTAGTTTTGTTTTCAGCTGGTGTATAAGGTGTGTGTATACTGTATTTAAATTTTTAGTGTCTTCCTTCTTATTAATACCAGTAATAAGTAAGCCGGTATGGGGAGACATAACAAATTACGTCATCACTGGCGCATCCTAATCTTATCAATGTAAACAAGTAATAAAGATAATGTATCATGTTTGTTTATACAAACAAGTAATTAACATTATCTTTATTACATGTAATTACGTGCAGTACGTCCAGCGTATGCGTATGGTCATACGCTTCATCACCCGCGCACACACTTCACATACATCCCCAAGCTTAGGGATGTAGTAATTGACGGGACCGATGAAAGGTGAACTTTTCATCATGTGCAGCGCGCTTTTGATTTCTTCATGCTCCTTATACAGCTCAGCATAAGTGTCGCGGTTCTGCTGTATGAGCCGCGACGTACGCTCCATCCGCGATTTTAGGAGAGAGCATTTCTCTTCCAACTGACGTAAAACAACACTTTTCACCGACATCCTAGTGGAACTACGTTCAACTTGGAACTGACGACTGTAGTCGAAGCAGTCATCTGTAGGGCCTAGGAGGAGAAGCAGGGACGAAGGAGAAACATTTAGATTTGTGCTGATTATTGTTCGATACCGCACGTGTGCTCGTACACCCGATACCCGAACGAGCTGGCTGACGCGTTGTGCAGCGAAATGCTCGACGGATACGGGATACTTTTTACGAGCGCGAGAGAGCATAACCTTTGACTCTCAAGTGCTCTTCGCAGGAAGTTGATATTTTTTAGTATCCACTTGTCGCCATGAGTCTTAGCAGGCGATACCTATACAGCAGAGTATCTTGGACCCGTGAGAGTGTAGGTAATATAATACCTATGAATCAGTCGATCCTCTTACCGTGTAAATGACATTCGACGAAATTTTGATACTCGCAAATGATAAAGCTGAGGCAAAACTTATCACAGGATGTTATTTTTTGCGCTTTATACTGTTGCCCTAGTCCACTGATCCCCCCACTAGCAAGACGTTTTTTATACTATATAAACCCTACGTTGACCTCAGCATGTATAACATAGCCGAGGAGTCTTTACGCACTGCAGTGCTTCGCATCGCGGGCAATCTTCAAGCAAATAGTGTTGTTAGACGCAGGTGTACAAGAAGCTGGTGTCTACGCGTGAAACGCATGGTTGCGTGCCAATTATGCCGCGAGTTTTCACGTCTTTTACGATGCTGTGGGCCCGGAAAATTGCACAGCTTCATAGACTCATTTTAAAAAAATGCAACTTAGCTGTGCGAAGCGCAGCAGAATTTTGTATGCAACAGGATTTTGCGTATTTACCTGTGTTGACGGGGTTAATGACAGCATTCGAGGAGAATAATGGTGAGTACATTTTTATTGATTGCAATTTTTCTGCACTATATCGCGTTGTCATTAATAAAAATCAAACAGCGCTTGTACTTGGCAACGAGGTAAACGGTGCCACAGCTGATAGCGTCGTCTGCTGCTGCTACAAGCTCTGTTTCATTCACTCGCGCGCGCGCGCATACACACATTCGTAACGCAGTGTCGTCTGCTCTTGCCGTAGAACGCGTCGACTGCTACGTATGACGCCTAGTGTTTTCAAGTCGTCTGCTTCAGCGCTAGGGATATTAGCTTCTTACATCTGTCATATTACATAGCATGCGATGCGTATCTCTCTATCATTACAGTAATATAACGTATAATTATAAAATCGCTTGTTTCACACACTTTTCCCACTTTTTCTGCAGAAACAATATCTCCACGGCATAATTATTGTGCACTAAATAGTGAACGAGACGCCACACAATTTTTCGGAGAGACATTTTTAGCTTTATAGACGGAACGTAGTTTACACGGCACAAACGAAACTCAGAGTGACCACTAGATTTTCTCGACATCTCGTCCACCCTCGAAAAAATGTTCTTCCTCAGTGTAGAACAGTTGACATTTTTTTTCACACATACACTTTCCACAATACAGGTGCATCAGTGTCCTTTTTTTTATATAATACAGGGATGCCCGGAGTACCCCCTCTTCTGGACCTGTGGCTCACCTACGTTACCACCACCACTCTCACGCCAAGTCAGGTCATCCCTTGTATTGGGTTGCACGCGCTCCCCCCTCCACCATCTACTCTGAACCGTTTACCACCACCACCAGTAGCCGGGATTTTCTCGTAGTGACACCGAACCGCTATAAAAAAAGGGTACACTTGTCCGTGAGCATCCATACATAGTCTACCATTTGCTCTATCCAGTTACTCGATCTTTGTGGAATTTTTTTTTCATTGACGTCCTAACTGAAAAAACTCGATTTTTTTACCTTGTGCATCGCTGTAAATTCACTGTGCAGTTCAAGATAGTGCTTTATTTAACAACAACAACATGGCTGAAGCTATCTTAATTGCAAACCAGGAAAAGCAAGATGTTGTTGCCGAAGAATTCAACAGTGAAAGAGCAAAATATCACAGTCGTCCGCTTCTGTTTGCCTCTACGTATCTTCTAAACAAGTCAGGATCGAAGAAACTTTATACCGGCTTGGAATACGATGATTCTACACAAAAATACCAACCGATTATTGAACTAAGGAATACTCAATATCCCAGAGGGCTCAGAATCGATATCGAAAGCTGGCTTGAACTAAAAAATAAACTAGAAGATATTTCGACGTATTTCAAATCAAACAGTGTTGCGTTATGTATTCAACAACAACAACGTATAAAACTGAAAAAAAAATGGACGTTATTCTAACTACTTCATACGGGATGAAGTCAGTGATGTTCGTGCTCCAACAAGAGCTACAACAAACTCAAGAATCTCTTTACGTCCAAAATAAGAAGAGGGCCTTGATGCCATCAATAACAATGCAGAAGCGGACATTTGATGGATTATTGAACATTGTAGTGTGTGTAAATGAGCGTTATCGGCGTTTAGAACGCGTATTGAATGAAATTAATGAGTGCAAAAATTTGTTACGCGACGAACTTGCTGAAATTTTAACGTTGTATGACTACCATAATACTGAACGAAGCTATGATATTATTAAAAGCATAGTTATTGACAAAATAAAATATTTAAAAGAAAACATTTTTAAAAAACTCTCACCGAACAATTCTTGTTTACTTGATAATTATTTTGTAATGATTTTCACCTAAATGATAGTACTTCATAGTGTCGTTTTTCACGATGAAGTTTACAATACTTTCTGTAATCAAAATGCTCAAAAAATATAAATAAAAAATTTATTTACATAATTTTGCTTTTAAAAATTTGTAACCTTCACCATCCTCCTCACAACTACCCGATTATTTAAAAAATGTTCTATTGAAAACATACTATATACGTCAATCTTTAGTACAAAAATTCATTTTAACAAAGCTTGTAAAATAAAAAAAAACCTTCAGTTTTATTTCTCCGAGAAACACACATAATAGCATTTCTCTTACTGCTTTTTCTCGTAGCTTTCCTCCAAATCACACGAAATTTCACCTAGTCAAAAAAAAAGGTCGATCCCTCTACACATCTTGTAGAAAAAAAAATTCTGCTACAGCTCATTGCTTCAACGCCACTTACATAGATCGGTATGCTATATAAAAAAAATGGTCAATGCCCATGTCGTAGCTAGCCAACAAGTAAACGAACTTATTGTCCTTTTCATTGTGCAAATGACCTCCCGTAGCGCGGGTGCGATCCCTACACCCGCACGGTCCCTGCAGTACCCCCCGCTGGGGATGCGCCACCATACGTGCGACGCTCTTACGTCATCACCTCCCATCAGAGAGGCCCAATTAGACTTGCCCGGACGAGCCATGGCGCCACCCATCCCCTCCTTTACCTCCCCTACCTGTCTGCCTGGGCTTGCCCCTCTCTATTGAGCTGTCTCTATCTCGAGGATATTTAGGTTATGTATCACCTTTTAAAACACCAAAAATCTTAAGAAAATAATTTTTTTAATGATAGTATTATGATAAAATATAAAGTATTGGCCATTATGGGACTGATAAGTAACAAAATTAAAAATGTTCATGTAACTTATTTGCTAATATTGACTCTGCATACGATAATGGGATGGTAATAAGTTGATGGGAAGGTTGTTATTCAAGGTATTTTCCTCTCTTATAATGATTATTACTAATAACTTTAATTTAATTAATCATATTACTCATTAAAAAAACTATTTTCATAAGATTTTTGATGGTTTAAAAGGTGATACATAACCTAAATATCCTAGAGATAGAGACAGCTCGCCGAGACTTCCCAAAACTACCAGTGGCCACTCGCTGTTTTTACTGAAAAGTCGCTACTGTGGTGACACTCGCTAAAACTGCCGTGTTATACAGCAGAAAATGCTGTGTTTTTTTTCAGTGTAGAAAGAGGATAAATGTTGATAGCTTAGCTCAGAGATCGGCTGTATCTATAAGAAATAACGATAATTTGTGCTTGCCAAGAGCTTTAATTGTCGGGGAGGCTTTTATGATGTATAAAAAATTCTTTTCAAACGAAGACATTGATACTTGGAATATTGTCAGAGATAGCAGACGTGGTATGCAAAAAGAGCGCGCAAATCTCCTTACTATTAATGCAAACGTCGTAATTCCTGCAAACGGGTGCGGTATATGAGAAATAGAGACGTATCAGCGGTATTATGTTGCAAAAAATATCGCTATTGTAATATACGATAGTTTATATTTTGGAAGTGGAGAACCGCCCTCTTACGATGGAAGACTTCTGTTAAGTTCAAATTCTTTTGACGTTATAAATCTTTTGTACGATGCGCGAAGGCGACATTTCGATGCAATATTAAATTTAACCGGTGCTGCACGCAATCGTTTTTTCTGCGAACATTGTAATAAAAGCTATATATACGTAGATGAGCATAGATGCACAGCCAAATGTGACAGTGTGGAATGACTTTGAGACGCGTCAAGATTCTGCTTATCGTGAACATGCAGAGATAAAAATACACATTCCAAATCTATGTGTTGTACAACAGGTTTGCGATGATTGCATGGATAATGAAAATATAAATATACTATGCCATACGTGTGGTTGTAACACAGCCTCCTCTTATGAGTCGTATAACGTTGAATCCACGCGATGCTTTTTTTGGAGGTAGAACGGAGAATATAGTTACTGAGTACGCGATCGGAAATAACGAAAAAATTCAATATACAGATATATGCTCTCTTTATTCGTACGCCTGTAAAAGAGGTCGATTTCCCGTAGGACATCCGCGAATTTTAATTGGTGAAGATTGCAACGAATTAACGCAGGGGAATAACAATAATCTCAACAATATTGAAGGATTAGTTAAATGTAGTATCTTACCACCGCGCGACCTGCACATTCCACTCTTACCAATTAAAATACACGAACGTCTTCTTTTTGCTCTTTGCCGCTCATGCTGCGAAGAAATGCAGCAGTGTGACTGCAATCACGAAGACCTAAAAATGCGTGAATTTACGGGCACCTGGGTTGCTCATGAGTTGCGTAAAGCTGTTGAACTCGGTTACAGTATTACGAAAATTTATATTATTTGGCAATATGAGATGACACAGTATAATCAAATTGATGGTAGCGGAGGTCTTTTTGCCGAATACGTAAATACTTTCTTAAAAATCAAGCAAGAGGCTAGCGGATGGCCCTCATGGTGTACTGATGAAGCAACTAAATTACAATACATTGAACAGTATAGAATCGATGAGGGTATAACTTTGGATAAAAATAATATCGAAAAAATTCAGGGTTACGAGCTGTTGCTAAGCTCTGCTTAAATTCGTTTTGGGGTCAGTTTGGACAACGGAGTAATTTGAAACAAACTGAAGTTGTAAAATCACGTGAATCTCTTTTAAAACTTCTTACTTGTTCGGAAAGAGATGTTAATGATATACTAGCAATTAATGATGAGATACTGTACGTGAATTGGCAATACAAGGATGAGGCTGTCACTCCTGCCCCGCATACGAGTGTCGTGATTGCGGCTTACACCACTGCTGTGATATGACAGATGAACTTTGTGGTTATGGTAAGAATACGTATAGAAGTAATTTTGTTTCGAGAGGACCAAAGTTTTACGCTTACACAGCTGTAACACCAAATAAAGATGATAAAATTGAATGTTGTAAAGTAAAAGGTTTCTCATTAAACTTCTCAAACGGTGTTAAAATTAATTTTGATAGCATTAAGAATTTGATTAACGATACCTTTGCAAACAAAGATCACGAATCTGAAAAAATGAATGATGAATGTAGTAAAATACTCTTAAAATTCAAAGCTATCAGAAGAACTAAAATGCATGAAGTTGTAACGCGTGAAGAATCGAAAACATGTTGTGTTGTATTGAAAAAACGACGATACCTTACGTCAGTCTCTACCTTTTGGATATAAGAATAATTAACTTTTTGGATGTATTTATTGTAAATACACAAATTTTTATATAATTTCCTTATTTTCCATTTAAAAGATCCCTAACACATTTTTATATCCTCAGTATAGATTCTGTCATTGAAGAGAGCGCTTCTTATGGAAATATAGCTCATTTTAACGCATAATTCAGCTTACTCGCGGTTTTATTTAGCTTGCTGGACACGATTATCAGCTTAAATAGCGGTAATAACAGCTTGTGATTCAGCACACGTAAAATTAGCTTATTTTTTACGTGTGCCGCGCCGCCGCCGCCGGCGCCGCCGACCGTCCGCTTATATGTAACAGTGATTTTTGCTAGTACGTATCTAAAATGGATACGCGTTTTAAGCACCCGTTTACTTGTATTGTAAGTGGCCCTACGGGATGTGGCAAAACAGTCGTTGTCAAACGGTTTCTTAAACATCTACCGCTTATGTGTAATGCAACTTTCGATCGTATATTTCTCTATACGTAGAATGGCAATCTACGTATGAAACAGACTTTATACCAGGAGGTAGTATAAACAGCAAAAAGAAAATTGTTGAATTTCACGAGGGATTACCTCAGCCTTCAGACTATTCAAACGATAATGATAGGAAAAAATTATTGATTATTGATGATTTGATGAGAGAAGCTTCGAACAATGTTATTCTCGATCTATTTACAAAGGGTAGTCATCACAAAAATTTAAGCGTAATTTTTATTATACAAAATCTTTTTCACAAAGGAGCTGGACAGCGTGATATTTCATTGAATGCTAATTATCTCATTATTTTTAAAAATCCTCGAGATTGTTCTCAAATTCAGTATCTTGCACGTCAAGTATATCCTGAAGATCCAAAATTTTTGCAAGAAGCATATCTTGACAGCACATCAGCTGCTTATGGATATCTTCTGCTAGATTTAAAACAGTCCACTAGCGGAGAATTTCGTTTCAGAACCTATATTTTTCCCGATGATAGGTTGCGCTACGTGTATGTACCGAAAAACAAGTTTCGATAAAAGTAGAACATAGTATAGCTGAAGCATCAGTCTGAGGAGAACGATGGCGGGGAAAGCATCAAAGCAAAAAAACAAGGAAAAAGTTAGAATAAGAATAGATAGAAGACAGCGTGGTGGTGGTTCTGATGCTGACAATACAGAGTGCGGCTGTTTACCTAAACATTTTACAAAAAAGTGAATAGCAATACTGAATGCTCTTTGCCACGCTGACGGACAGCAACGTTTAGCCTTAATTCGCTCAGCAGACAAAAAGCTCATCAAAAGTATATGTGAGTGTGCGTTAAATATGTTACGAGGTGTTGTAAAAATTAAAAATTCTCACAAATCAAAGTTAAAGAAACATAAAAACATTTTGCGTAAATTATTGAATAAGAGCAGTGGTAATAATAATAATAATGAGAAAGAGTGAAAGAAAAAGAGACGGGTGATTATTCAAGACGGTGGTGCTTTTTTACCTATGTTACTTGCACCTATAATTGGCGCACTAGTGTCAAAGTTATTCGGTAGCTCTAAAAGTTAAGTATGGAGCATGCACGTAAAATGATTATCTTACCGGAGGAAGCATATGACCGTGTAATGAAAAATCAACAACAACCACAACAACATCAGCCAGATGAATCAAGTAATGGTTTGGAACAGCCGAGTGTGCAGACAAAAGGCGATAACTTATCACGTCTCGATGCTGAGATGCATGATATACTTTTTTCAAAAAGTATTACAGATGAAAGAGAAAAATGTCAAAAGAATTTACAAATTTTAAGAATGTATCTTCATTTTAAAACTTTAGAACGTCAAGAACTTTTATCCGATGGTAATACTGCTGCTGCTGCTGGTGTACAGATTGAAAATGAGGACACATTAAATCCTTTGTCTGATGAGGTAATTTTGACAAGTATACCTAAGGGTTATGTGAGAAAAGCTCGTTTATTGCTTAAACATTGGAAATCAATTGTACCTCATCGTATCAAATGGGATAATTCGGGTACAGTCAGCATCGACGGTAAAGTTATACCTCAGTTAAATATTATAGATTTGGTGGAGGATGCTGTTCAGAGCAAGGCAACAGATGAAGAACCTACTGGAAGATTTCAACTTGCTAATTTTATAGCATCGTCTGACACACCGTCTAAATTCATAAGTAATCCGATTGTATTGTCAATTAGTGAAAATTTCAAACGTGCTTTGAACAAAATACCCTCAAGTAAAAGAGATAGTTCGGAGAGCGTTCAGACTTTGGAGCAAGGTGCAAGACTTGCTGCTTCAAAACGTTACAGCGAACGTTTGAACAACAAAAAATCCTTACCACGAAAATCAGGCGATAAGTGGCTAAGCTATAATATTTAAGAATGGCTTATGAAAATCAATATTTTGACACTAAACACGAGGCTGGCTACGCAGGTGCACGTAACCTCATTCGTGTTAATAAGCAAAAAAATAAGAATAACGCTAATATTTGGTTAAGCAATCAGGATGCATACACACTTCATCGTCCTATTAGGAGAAAATTTCCTAGACTCATGTACAATGTCAGTAATGTGGATGATTGTTGGGAGATGGATTTATGTGATCTGCAGGCTCTCAAAATTTACAACGATAACTTTGCATATCTTCTTGTCGTAATAGATATTCTTAGTAAATACGCTTGGGTCGAGCCGCTTTATGACAAAAGTGTCAAGAGCGCCGTAAGTGCTTTTGATAAAATCCTAAAAAGAGCTAATGGTCGCTCACCTGTACTTGTACAAACAGATAAAGGTGAAGAGTTTGTTGGTTCGGAATTTCAAAAATATTTAAAACAGCATGATATAAATTTTCGTGTTGCGCGTAATCCTGACGTTAAAGCAGCAGTTGTGGAAAGTCTTAATCGAACCCTCAAAGAAAGAATGTTTAGGTATTTCACACATAAAAATACACACATATATATTGACATTATTCAATAATAGCACTAAGTCAGCGTAAACAGTCTAGAGTAGGTATATATAGAGTAGGTGAGCACGTTCGCATCAGTCGAGCAAAAGGTACCTTTGACAAAGGATACGAGAAGAACTACAGCGAAGAGATCTTTAGAGTACATAGTTTCACGCCGACAGAATATTTATACCTACGAACTCGTTGATCTAGATGGAGAAATAATTGATGGATTTTTTTATCCAGAAGAACTCGTACTTGCCGGTGATGATCGTGTAGCAAAAAATAAGGAATTGAACGAGTAATTAAGACTAAATGTCGAGGAGTAAATAAGAAATTATTTGTGAAGTAGATTGGCTATCCAGATAAATTTAACTCGTGGATTAAAGCAAACGATATCGTAGAAATCTGAAACATGTCTAGCGAAGAATTTTATCTGATACTACCAAGCAACAGTAGTATGAAATATTTTCCAGATAACACTACGTCTTGCTTTAACACTCAACTATCTCATGAAGTCCGGCTATCTGGGAACTGGGCTGTTGCACTGACGGAAATACATATACGATGCACTATGGTGCATATTCAAAAAGATGAATGCGAAATAATATTTACCAAAATTAGTAGTAGCGGTAGTACAACAACAACAACAACAGCTAACGATAACGATGAGAAGCAGAAGCATAAGAAAAAGCAGAAGAAAAGAAGTGCGACAGAACACACGCATGAATTTGTAAATTTAGAGTACAGTGATACTTCTTTTCCACCTGGTGTCTACGACAGCCTAAAAGATCTAGCGGAGGCTATAAATAATGTATCTGAACTTCACGGACATCTACTTATAGCGCCAGCAAAAAAGAAAAGAGGCTACTACAACCTACGAAAAATCTGCGAATGTAAGGAAGCTCATTACTATAGTTTTAGCGAAAAAGTTAAACGTATATTTGGCTTTGAGAATGAGAAGTATAGGCTAGAAGATTTTATAATCTTGAAACCACAGTCACCAGAGTCACGATATACAACAATCACAGGGAACAGACCTGCTTGTTTAGCAAGAGCTATATCAGATCAATTTTTTGTCTACTCTGATATTTGCATTCCATACACAGTCGGTGACATTCAAGCATCACTTTTTTTTTACGTATAGTGGTATTGGATAATTCCAAGTATAAGCTGGGTGTAACTATGGTCAAACAATTTGCACCTCCTAATTACATACCACTGCTGAACAACACGTTTCAAAATGTTACAATAGATATAAGAGATCAGCATGGTAATCATATACCATTCGAGTACGGGACGTTGACAGTTAAACTTCACTTTAAACGCTGTCAGTAGAGCATGAAAAACAAAAATGAGTTACTACGTAAAATATTATTCCGATCAAATTGGTGATGGGCTAGGTATAGAAGGTGTACGACGAGTGTTTGCTGGATCAAGCTATCAGCGAGGACACGGTGGTATAGGCCATTTCTTGAGTGGTTTATTTCGAAGAGTCTTACCATATTTCACTAGTGGTGCCAAAGCTGTAGGTAAAGAAGATAAAAGCAGGAATAAATGTATTAGATGATGTAGGTAATCAAAGTCTCAGTTTTAAACAAGCTGTGAATACGCGTGCACGTGAGTCTGTTCGAAATCTTAAACATAAGGCCGCAGATAAAATAGCTGAAATGATGAAGGGGTCTGGATATAAGCGACGTGGTAAGAAGCGAAAACGTCAGTCGCGTAAGAGTCGTATAACTGGACGCAGTAGCACCAGCGGTAGTGTGAAGAAAAGACGTATCAGTAAGAGTAAAGTTAGAAGCTCGAAAAAAAAGAAAGTAAATAGAAAGAAGAGGAAACGCAGTGTCTCTGATATTTTTGGATAAACAACATCAACATTATGGCTTTTTTGCATTCAAAGTAATGCGAGTGCATGTAATCAGAATTAGATTTATTTACTTTACCACCGACGCAAACGTCAGTGGAAAATTCATACATTACAAGCCCGTTTCATCTCTCACCGACGATGAACCATTGGAATTTGTCATTCCAGGAGGAAGTGATTATCTTAATCTTGCGCATACAATGCTCAGTATATGCCTGCAGATATTACCTAATGTTGAAATTGCGGCTAATGAGAGTGCCACAGAGTACTCTAAGGTAGCACCAGTGAATAATCTTTTACACTCACTCTTTAATCAGATAGATGTGTTCTTTAATCAAAAACTAGTATCACCGCCAAATAATGCATATCCATACCGTGCATACATCGAAACACTGCTAAATTATTCGGCGCCTACAATGAATTCTCATCTTACATTAGCATTCTGGTATTTAGATACTCCTGGTCATATGGAGACACCACCAACACCCCAGTCACTGATCCAACAGCAAATAAGGGAAACGTTTATCATCAGTATTTTTTAATTAACGGCCAAACTGTTGATCTAATTGGACATTTACATTGCGATGTTTTTAATCAAAATAAGTTTTTGCTAAATGGTGTTGAACTACGCTTACGATTAGTGAGAAATAAGGATGCTTTTTGTTAGATGGATGCGTCTGATAACGACAAATTTAACGTACATATTAAAGAAGCATCACTGATTGTACGTCGTGTTAAAATGAGTCCAGGGATTATGTTAGCACATGCGAACACTTTCGCAAAAGCCACGGCTAAATATCCAATTTACATTACACAGTGGTGTTCATGGCGATACACTTGACAATGTTATCCTAGGCCAGATTCCTAAAAGAATAATCATCGGTTTCGTAGATAATAGAGCATTTAATGGGAATAGAAAGTTCAATCCTTTTAATTTTCAACATTTCAACATACCGGCCAAAATTTTTTTCTTCTGCAACCCGCTGTAAATATGTTCTAAAAAGTGTTTCCAATGCCCCTGAAATTTTTCAGATTTTTAAATTACTTTATTCCAAAATGGCATGGTGCCAAAGATGTCAATTTTGGAAATTTTTGGGTTTTTAGCATGATTTAATTAATTTATAGCTCCTCAGGAAAGCATTTTTTAGATATAGCATATGGATACTTTTTTTTGTAAAATTTTCTTAAATTTTCATTAAAAATACTTTCAGTCATATATATATATATATATATATATATATATATATATATATATATGTGTTATACGTACCCTATAAGCCATTTAAACCTTAAAATCAGGATTTGAAAGGGTTCGATCATCCGGATCCTGACCAAAAAATTCCTGGAGATAGCTTTTTTTAGTCCCAAAGTACTTGTACAAGTGCCGTAATATCACAAGTATAAGCCTCTATGCTGAAAGTCAATTTAGCAGTCTATAATGCTAAAATATGATTTAAATACCACTATATGCCTAACAACAATATATTTATGTGCAACGCTCACCACCAACAGATTTATAGAGTTAGTTTGCATAAAAAGAAAGACATTTTTGCAATAAAAAGTTGATATTGCATGGGTATTCCTTACTAGAAATATGCATCTTTTTAATAACTTATTAAAATGCAGTGTTCCGATAATATATAATTGACAATTCATTGCTTGCACTGGATAATTAGCAAAGAAATCATAAAACTTTGATCTCTTGCATTACTAAGATACATACTTATGTCACAGATCAGAGTAAATAAATTATATATACTTTCAAAAATAACCTAATAATTTTTAAAGCTCCTACAATACCATTATTAATTATATGATTTTTATTCTTATATTTGGAGAGAGAAAATTTACTTAAGAAACAAGATATAATGTTATCTATACCTTTATTAGTTATGCATTATTATGTGAGGTGATGGTCCATATATGCTTATCGTCGAGATCTGAGTTACACAAATTTCAATCACTTTGAGATTCTAGAAGTTGCACTTTTAATATTGTACGAGAGTAAGAAAATATTTGTACACAGCTATGGCAATACATGAATTATTTTTTTATATACATATAAATAAATATTTTAATGTTGATGTTTGCGGATAAAAATATTTATAGATAAATATTGATTTAAATAATTAATAATTAATGTGCATATTTTATTATCAATTATCTAAATCAATATTTATCCATAAATATTTTTATTTGCAAACATCAACATTAAAATATCTATTTATATGTATATAAAATAATAATTCACGTATTGCCATAGTGTAGAAATATTTGCTCACTCTTGTAAAAAAATAATAGTGCAACTTCTAGAATCTCAAAGTGATTGAAATTTGTGTAAAAATACATTACCGATAGAGACTTTAATAATTTGCTCAAATATATCTGTATTAGATCATATTTATTCCAATATATCAAACTTTGATATAATACATAAATTATACGCTAGAAAAAGGCATAAATTAAGTAATAAAAACAGTACTTGAAAATCTTGAAGATCCATAGGAAAAAGCTTCTTGAATGTCACAGCTACAGTCAAAGCATTTTGAATAGTAGTGATTCAGACGTAGGTCAGGTTACATAGAGACTTTTTTTCGAAGTCAATCTCACTGTTAACTGCATCTATAAGCAACAAAAAGCAAAAAAATTTTAAAACAAAGTACCGTGCTCTCAGCTTACTCGAATAAATATTGAGTTGCAAATTTAAACAAAACTTATCTGAGTGCTGGACTGTTGTGGAGTTCACAGTAGCGGGCTCGCGTGGGAAGTCCAGGGCTCTGTTTATATTCCTCTTGATTGTTGTGCAGATGCAGTTTTCTCTTAGGAGCATACAACACGTACACAGGCACACGCGCACACAGACTTCACCAACCATTATTGCATCTTAGCAATAAACAGTAATTTTATTGAGCAGCGACGCGATGCGATGTTACACACAGGAGCAACGTAAACAGCTGATCGATTTAGTATCATACGTGAACCGCACAAAGGAGCGAACATAGGCATACGCAATCGATTCATAAAGGCGGCAGCCCGCCGACAGCAAAAATTGGACGCGACGCGGACCAGCCGACTATTTAAAAAAATTGTCGACAGGCGGCGCTTCCCGCGGTGCTTACCTAGCGTATATGTATAGATATGAAAGACCAACCACTGCGAGTGTGTCGTTCGGCTATGTAATCCTATTTGAAAAGTTGAAGCCTGTCTACACTACAACTGCTTGTTCATGCGCAGCAGTTGACAAATTTTTAAATAATCTGGTTTTAAATCTCGTTCGAAGTTTTCAAATACAGACAAATTCTGACAATTTTTATAAGAGACAACAATTTTGTTAGTTAAAAAATGGCAGATGATGAAGAAAAACTTGACCAAAGTTGGATATAATAGATGCAGAAATCCATTGCAAACAACAGAAAGATGCAAAATAATTAATTTACCTTCGTAGGTGTTGTAGAAGCATTTAATGCTAAACACCAAATTAATACGATATTAACAACATCAGACAGATTATGTCATAAATGTAAAACTAAAGTAGAAGAAATGTGTCAGTCATCACAAGAAACTAGTTCTCAAAGTAAGTCTTTCAAAAAATAATCCATCAACAATACAACTCTGAAAAATATTTAAATTCTTGTTTTTTTTTTACATAGCTGTTAGTCAGGATATACTTTCGGAACATATAGATGCTTTAGAAATTGTAGAAGATATTGTAGAAGAAAATGTGGATAAAATAGAAATATCTGTGGAAGAAGTGAAACGATTTATAGATTTACTTGAGAACCTGAAAAAGAAATTTCATGACGAGAACTGTACTAAAAATGAAAAGATGCAGATACTTACACTATTACCTTTAAGTTGGAGTCGTGATTACATTCAAAAACATTTTGATGTATCTGTGAACATGATCAAAATATCTATCTATCTATATATATATATATATATATATATATATATATATA
>JAZHPH010000115.1:260996-296503 GCA_037356405.1 Nasonia oneida | reverse complement strand
TATATATATATATATATATATATATATATATATATAATTTCATACAAGGGTCTCGTGCAAACACAGTTATACATATATGAAACGGTACTTATGCAGGCTTTTGCGGACTTATGAAGACTGGCGCATAACTTTTAAGGAATGTCCGAACTTAAAACGTGCCTTGTTTGGACAGAAAGAGATATTTGCTTTAGCACAATCGGTGTTCTGCAGACACTCTTTATGCATACTCCGTGACTTATATATGTTTGTACCATCAAAAAACGCAGAAATCAATACATGCGTTACAAAAAATATCTTGTGCACCAAGAGATAACGGGCTTTTTAACCTCGTGTGGTTGCAGTACGAGTCGAGACAAGGTAGCACGAGCCGAAGGCGAAACTCCACACAAGGTCCAAAAAAGCTCAATTAGCGCCCTTGGTACACAATATTCTATTGAGCTCGTGATATTTTCTATTTTGTAATATTTCAATTTAATATATCCCTGATAGACCAACCAAGATGGCCCATTCACCAACGGTTGGCCAACGACTCGTGCGTACACCTTTTTACATAACCCCAAAATTTAATAAAAGTTTATACTCACTTAAAATCTAATTCTAGGATGTCAAAACCATATTATTGTTCGATCTAATGCTTGTTTATTAATAATAGTCATATTAATAAATTACTTGAGCAACCATGGTAGAAAATTAACGAGTGAAAACCGTTAAAAAGTTAAGTTTAGTTGACCATTATTATCAAATTTGAATGTAAAAAAATAAAGCAAAATGTTGCTAATATTTTAGTGATGCGTGTTTATTATACCAACACAGTATTATTTTTAAGTTCAAAATTGTTTTTTCTTTTTTTTCTTGCATTAAAACGTTTGCATGTTTTATTACAAATATTTGGATTTTTCACGATTGCAGGATATTTTTCTATAATTTCTGGATTGTAACAGTCATTTGACAAATTTCAAGCAAATATTCTGTTTTATTTTGAGTTAATGTGTATATCTATGTATTTATAATGTTTAAACTCTTATTTATTTAAATTGTTAACCACAACTTAGCTAAGTGGCCCAAAACTTAGCTTATTACCTTTTAACGTTTCTACCAGGGCTTATTTTTATAAAATTAAGAAAATTTTATCTTTTGTGAATCTCGATTCAGACATTACATCTTTTAGATCATCGAAATCAAATATACATATACTCTATATAATTAAATCTTGTGCCGAATAAAAAATTATAACTATTACCTGTGATAAATTCAATTTCGTATAATTAATTTTGTAATTTATTATTTTTCAGATATTTAGAAATATTAGCGACGGCAACCTTTTGAATGTTATTTTCTTGATCATAAGCGTAATGCAACGCAAATTGGTAAGAAACTACATCAAATTCAATGAAACTTCGTTTTGGCTCTTCTTTGAATACGTTCAAAACCATAAAGTTAGTTTGAAAGTTAGGATTTTTAACTTTTATGTTCTATTATCTGTTAATAGCTTCTCTTATGGATTTCGATGCAATGTCGATACCAACGTAATAACTAACTTCTGCATGAGAATCTTGCGAATATCGCCGCCTTGACCGCATCTCAAATCAAGAAATTTATCTTTTTTTTTTTTTTTTGACATATTGCTTAATAAGAAGCGCTTTTATCAAATTGTTGAAATATCTTACATGAACATTACTTAACATAATTCAATTGCTAAAAAGTTTCAATGCGGAAATTAGCTCATCAATTTACGCAATCTTTGATCGAACGCGATTGATCAGCTGTAAAAAACAACGTAACAGTGTACACGCGTCGCGCCCACACGGCGCAATCTGCAAATAATTCTCCATATCAGGATTAATTGCAGCAACTGAGAGAGGCCGAATGAGAAATCGATAACATATTCCGTTGACTATACGTGCGGCTATAGAAAATAAGCACCCAAGACAGATTGCCGATAAAGTAGAGGTGAACGCTGAAGCTTTGTATAGATATTTCATATTGTGCGCTTCTGATTATTGCTGAATATTATATTTTACAAACTCTTTTGATGTATACTATTAGTTGTTGAGTGACGTTGCCTAAATTTTATTAAAAAGTAAACACGGTAGGTGTGGACAATAGCAACAGTAACGGAAATGCGAGGGTCAACGTGCAGCAATCGAGTCAATTGCGCGGCTCTGTTAATTGCTCTGGACCGCCTTGAAATCCCCCCCACCACAGGAATCTGCTTTATACTTGCGACCTATCTACCACTTTGATTCTCAATTTCACTCGTTGCCTTTTGATTCCTAATAGGTTTTAGCCTGAGAGCCTCTGTCCACATTGTACCTTTGTTTTTTGCTCGAGTGAACTCTCTCTTTGTAGCCCATTTTCTTACTTGATGCTTCATTTGAACGGGCTTTAAAACGCTATTGTAGGATTTCTGATTGAATTCACATAGGCAACAGACAAGGGTATAGGCAGGTAGATGAGAAAGCTTCGAATCTTCAGCCGTGTCGCGAGATTAAGGTCGAAATTGCTTCTGGTCGTTTGACACTTTGACGACGTGATCGGCCGAGTTAATGACGGTCTCGTAAACATGGGGGTAGGAACGAGGTGGAGATGGTGGCCGCACCAGTCTTGCGACATCCTAACTTTCGCGGGGACCGAAAGTTTGTACACACACATTATACTCTCTCTTTCGAGCTTACCTGACAGTACACCTTTTTTCCTTCGTATACTTGTATAACTTTGTCGAGCTACTGTCTCGTGAGATATAAGTCCGTTTTTTACCCGCACCGAGTTCACATCTGGTCTCACTTTATTTTTGGACGCTCAGTAGCGCTATGAACTCCGTCTTTTTATGCCTATACACAGAAAAAAATTAAGTTTTCTTCATTAAACTGTCATTGAATCGATGAAATTCCAGTTGAATTAAGGGGGATCTCCACCGATTTTTAATTTTTCTTACCTTTTGCACCATCCATTATCAGCTTTTAAAGGCTTGATTGTTGTGATAAACGAAGAACACATACCAATTTTGGACCATTTTCATCCACATATACTTAAGTTATGATATAGAAACCAATAATAATCATTAAAATTCAAGGTTTTTGGAAAAGTTACTTGTGCACAGGGCTTCGACTAAATCAATCCCAAAAATTCGAACATAAATTTTGAGCCGAAATTAACAAAAGTTAGTATTTTTTATTACGAGAATTCTCATTGTTCATCTGTAATAAATCAAGAATTTATTAAACAATAAAATTCTTTAAAAAAACCATAATTTAATAATATTCATAATTAAACCATTTTTTCCAGAACAGATACCTCAAATAAAAATTCTAACTTCTTTTCAAAATGTTCTAAAGTATGAGTGTGAAAATTTTCAAAAGGAATAATATAAATGCCTTGCGCAAGGAACTTTTTGAAGTCAAACGACTGAGTTACGAGTAAAACGTGTTTGAATTTTTATTTTTGTATGCAATCTAATGTAAAATATTTTACTCAACCGCCTATAACATTAGTATAACTTTGAGTTTTTACATCAGATGGTCTCAAAATGTTCATAAAGCTATAAGCAATTACAATATATAATAAAAAAAATTTTCGAGTTTTTGGCAAAAAATCAGTGGAGATCCACCTTCATAAAAAATTAATTATTTTTAAATAAACCTTCATTGATTCAATGACAATAAAATTGGGTAAAAAAATTCTTTTTAGTGCACTAGGTCAGCATGCAATTGTAGCTCTTAATATCTTTATCATAACAACGAATAAAGATGTAAGCATAAATTATTGATACAAAAAGGGATTGTAAAACTACTGTTTTATGTTTTACCATTTTTAAAGCTGTCTGTTAAGGTAATTGATGATCAGGGAAAAGTTAGCAGCTTTCATAGCACACATCTGATAGTCTTGTCCCGGAACTTGGGAGCGAAGTGCGCCAGAAACAACTAGAGCTACCAGTGTAGCTTTAAGTTTTCCAAATGGCGAAGTATCACTTCGCCTTCGCCTACCTTCTGTCGTCCGATATACTCGCTAATGATATGAATAATTTCTCAAGCGAATCTGATTTCTTAACTATAATATCTTAACATTATCACCGCAAATTAAATTGAGTAGAGTGATGAAAGGGCGCATTAAAAGTCTCAAAAAACACGGGTACCGTATTTCTGTACTGGGATTTTTGATAAGATAACATATTCAGAATGTCCGGAGTATTTTTAATTTCTGGGAATTCTTGATGTCGGAATAAATTGCCATTGAGATATATGTTTCAGCTAATAAAGCAGTTTTGAAATTTCATTTAGTTTTCAAGTTTTCTTAATGTAATAATCAGCCGCATTAATATAATTTTCGTATCTAGTCTGTCGTAGTATTTTTAATCAGTCTTGACGAGTTATTCCGATCAAAATAAAATTTATCCCGAACAGGGGCGAGGGGAAAAATTCTAAAGAATAAGATTGGAAAGGAGAAAATTAAAAATTGATTTATAACGGGAAGTCAAGTTTTAAATGCTAAAATATCAGAAAGTTATAATTTTAAAAAACTACATTTTAAAATTTCTACAAATATCCCTTCTTTGACGTAAAGTGGACTTTTTTAAATCAAGCGTAGAGTTTGCAGTACAAGTCGAGGCGAGCTAGCACGAGCCAAAGACGAGTATCGCAACAACCACACGAGGTTAAAAAGGCTACTTTTAAGAATTATAGAAATGTAAAATTCAATTTTTTTTAGTATATAATAAATAATGCGAATACATAAATTCCACACTTCTTAAAAAATCCTAGGACAAAACTTTTTTACCCTATAAGGCGGGCAAAATGCTCTGAAAAATAAAGCTTAGGTAAAATATATTATTAATTTAGCTCATATATGAAATCACATTTATCAAAATTCATTGGATTCTATCATACTTAATATAAGTAGTGTTTAGTAACGTAACTTTGTTATTAACGTAACATTTTTTATTCAGAATTTTGGTATTTTTCGTTTTGAAATCATCATATGTTTATTGATACTTTACATAATTTCCCATAACTCCTATAAAATTAGACTTATGCATAATAGATTTCCATGGTTATATGGCTCTTGGAGATGATTCCACGTTTATTTTTATTCTATTGTATAAAAAATTCTATTTGCAGAAAATTGATAGCTATCAATTTTTCATTTACAAAGGCGTATTATTAAATTCAGAACAAAATGTAGATTTTAGAAAAATCACAAATCTTAATATTCAATTTTAATCAATCAAAATCAAAATTATTGGAATTTTTTATACAATAAAATAAAAAGAAGTAAAACAAAAATCAACGCGCCTGAAGCACATTATATTTCATTTATATAATATGGTTCCGACAGTACCTCTTGGGTGGTGTGGAAAACTGTCATTTTTTGTGAAAAATAGCTATTCTGACACGTTTTGTAAGACGTACACACACGAATTGTTCTGTCAATTATTTTTGTATCTTGCTAATACTATCGTCTAGCACTGTTATTGAATTCTAAATTTTTTCACAATCTGTCTAAGAGACCCTTTTCGCGTAAGTGAACAATTTTACACGGAGGTACTCAAAAGTCTCCATTATAATCTGCTCCTTTTCACATACAAAGAAAATTTTTTTGGAAAACTTTTTACGCATAAAAAAGCTTACGAGCTCAGCTTAAAATTACACAGCTTACCGAAAAAAAAGTTGCTATGCCTAAATATTTTTTACATGTTAATTTCATGTCCGAAATTGTGGAATGAACATCATGAATACAAAGGATTTCCTCGTTATTTTTTTGGGGGGTGGGGCGCTGTCGCGTTTTTTTCTTACGGCGGTGCAAATTAGGGCAGGGACAGCTTCAGCTAAGGCATCGAAGTTTTCTCGAGTTTTTCTGATGCAATCGAACTATTGTGTAGGAGTGAGAAGACGGGTGTGTGTGCGTGTGTTTTCTGTGGTATAGGCAGAGCAAGCTCTGCACAAGTTGCTCTTCGATACCGGATTCCCACAGGTACTATCGTTAAACAATACTCCCGTAGGGCCCGTTAACTAGCCTATTTGTCATATCCTTTGAAGTTTGACATTTTCATACGTCCTTCATCCACCAAGGTAATTAGGGGTTCGGGATTAAATGAGTCTTTTGAAGTGAATACTTTTATAAACTGTCGTGTACACATTTTACTGGGGAGTGAATTGGCGAGCGGCTACCGTCCCGACGGTGCGACAGACCGATCGTCACGAAAGCAGCGGCACCTCTCTCTCCCCACTACGCACTCTTCACCGCGCATATTAGCATGCTTGCACAGCTTAGCTCTCCCCTGCTTATCAACCGCACTTATTTACACACGCTGCCAGCGGCCATCGGGTTTTCTCGGTTCTTCCCGCTGGATTTCGGACGCGCTAATATAGTGGTACCTTTTCATGGTACTTAAATTTTTTTGCGTGAACTAGACGACGTGACTTTTTTAATATGCGCAACGTTTGCAGGTAAACATTATTGACTTATTGCGGTTAACATTATCACTGTATGACACGCCCTGGCGTAAACCTCGATTTACCGCACGCTCGTCAAGATCAATTTTTTCCAACGGGATGTCTGTGGTCAATTTTGATAAGTTATTCACTGCCCATATATTCAACAATCCTGAATCACAAGGGGTATTGAATAATGCATCTTTTCTTGCATATTTTTTAATTTTTACTAAAATTCCACTTGGCTGAGACACGAATTCACATATTTCAGCTACACTTCCATCTTTTAAAAGAATTGTACTGTTAGGGAAAGTTATATCCAGTATCATTCTGTTGAATTTCAATTTACAAATCACATCCTTCTTCTTGATCATAATTTTTAGCTTCAAATCACATTTTGATACTGCTTTTGTAAACTTTTTTTTTTCAACACCCGTCTACAATATTGAGTTGCAATGTGAGTAGGTGATCTCAGCATACGGCTTACAGATCCCAAATATGACTCAAAACAAATAGCATTCAATTCATTAAAATTACAATTTTAATCTTTACCCCCCCCCCCCCCCCCCCCCCAATCGGAGACGAATTGGATACACCCCAGCTTTTCAAACTCTAAATACGTATTTGGATATCATTCAAAACAGCCGTTTATAAATAACGTACGGAAGCTGTATTTCCGAGGACGCGAAAAACATTTATGGAGCAAGAGTAACATTACTTAAATATTAGTTGGAATTCTCCCTGGGGAATACGTACCGCACTCTTTATTTATAATTTATCGTTGAACTTTGCGTATACGGTCCCGTCCAAATGGAATTCCCGTATGCCATTATCCACGCGCATCCGCATACTCTCGCTCGGAAATAGTGTAGAGTCGAGGCTTGAAGGCGCGTGATAAATTTGGTTGGAACCTCGTCGACCTCTCTATAACGACGTGTCTCGTATAGTGTGTGCGCACATAGCTTCACAGCGGAGCGAAAGCTTTTAATTCTGTTCTTATATATTGTGAGCACGTAATGCAGGAACTTATGTTCACTTTTAAACGAGTTGTATAATTATTTTCTCTAACGCCACTTTGTATACTTTTGAACGTTGCGTGTAGGATGTGTAGAGGAAAAGTTGAATTTCTGAGAATCAATTCATCCACCTCTTAAAAATGTATGGATTTTGATTAAACTTTTTCATATTCAGGAAAATAAAATTTAAGGGTAACATCTATATGGTCAAATCTCGTTGAAAAAACGAAGGCAAGGTGAATATTTCATAATCGTCTCGAAGCGACAGTTGATGTAGGTCGTCGAGATGGGAACAGGCTTTAAAAGTCCGTTGAAGTATTTCATTTTCAATCTCTTATTTTTGAGTGCGGAAGTGCGAAATGTACTAGTCTTCGACGCAAAAGAGCGCAATGTGGAATAGGCTTCGATGCGAGAAATGCAAAAGTATTAGTTTTAGCACCGAGAAATGCAAGTGTACTAGTCTGCGTTAGGAGCGACGATATAAGCACGACAATAGTTTGTCTTATGAAACTAAAATCAAAATATACTTACTGGAACATGCATTCCTTGTGGATTGTCAAGTACATGAGATAAACATTTTACATTTTGTTTGGCATAGGTGATTAGAGCCAAAATTTCAAATCAGCTAATTGATATAATTGCATAAGGATTTTTATTTATATTTATCAGCTTTTGACATGCCTAAAAAGAGTAAATCTCAAAACTTTTTGATTCATAGTTCAGAAGCTAATAAATAAATTCAAAAGCATTTTAAGCGTTGGGTCATGGTTTTTAATTATTGAGGTAAAGAATTTTTTAACCTGACTTACCCTGATTAACCTATATCATATCAACTTTGTATAGATATTGAAGTAGGACTGAATCAAATATAATAAAAGTATTAATTAAATCGAACTAATTTATTAGCTGGTTATTATGCTAGCCTTTTACGTACGCAAATTCTCATGTGCCAAATTAGGGCAAAACCATCTAGGCAGACGTTACTGTAAATTGACTTTCTTTCTAAGAAAGTCGGGAATACTTAGTAGTTTTTGGAGTTTGTGTAAAAACATGTAGGAAGTATGATTTGATGCATTTTTAGTCGAAAAATATAATGTTTTTAGAAAATGTCCGTATGAATGTATGTGCATGTGTGCATGTGTATACGTTTAAAAAGTTTGTTTTTTCAGTTTTTCAACTTGTTTTCTTCTTATATAACAATTTTTTAGTTTTGAGAGTTCGGTTATTTCTAATAAAGTTATCGAAAAAATTCATTGAAGTTAATTGCTTAGTGTGTACTATAAGGTAAATAAAATTACCTATCTTTTTACCGCGGAAAATTTATATTATCGTTCGTCATTCTTTTATTATACACCGTAAAACGCAATTTATTCAAATCATTTTCACTCAAAAACTAAATGTCGAACCTTTCTATAAAAAAAGGATTATTGAAGGTTATTACAAGTATACACCACTTTAATTTTAAGTCATTTTATGAGTCAGATCCTAAGTAGAACATAAAAAACTGAATAATGTCTTTGGAGAAAAAATAATTGGCTGCTCGCAAGTTTGTTGAAAATAATTGATACTTCACGTAAACTTTTGTAGGTATAACAAGATGAAAATTTACTTAAATAACATTTATTGACTTTTTAATGTGGCATAAAATTACGAATAATCTAATTGAATATTTTTCTTCGTAAAACACATCTATATTCTTCATTGAGTTGTGCAAAGCAAAAAAGAGCCTTTTCAGTACGACTCATAAATCGTTCATGTTACACAGTAAATTTTTTCCAACGAAGGCCTTTTTTATGCCATAAAAGTTGGGCAGGTAATCGTTTATCTTTTCGAATAGTAAATAAAGAATTCAAAATCATTACATTTTCTTAATAAGCTGATTCATTGCTTGAAAAAATAGGTATCTTCATAAAATAATCTATTTATATATGACTCTATTATTATTAATAAGCATTAGATCCAACAATAATATGGTTCTGACATTGTAGAATTATATTTTAAGCGAGTATAAACGTATTAAATCTGTTACAATGCCGCTATCCTAAGCGGTTCTTGGGCGTTGTCGTCCAGATCGGACGGGTGGGTGCCTATCACCACTACACAGCGCGTCCTTAAGTTGCGGATAGAGGAACAGCCCCTGAGAAAGAGGTTAGCTGCGAATAAATTGAATAAGCAGCCACGGACAGCCGATAGGAACAGGCGTGGGTGTGATGAGCCCACACTGTCGAACGCATTCATCTAGAAACACTACGCAAGCACCACAACAAAAAAACACTTCACATTATCTCTTATCTCTCAATCTATCTCTTTCATCAGACATTACAAAAATGGGCAAAAATCCTGCTGCCGAGGAGGATGCGGGAACGATGACAACTGCCCCGAAAGGGGATGTGTAGAATGATTCGTCACCTGGTCTTACGCGGTAACGATGCCAGCGAAGGCGCGCTGCTTTGCAGGGGGGCGTTAGGATGCGAGAATGAACCCGTAGTGTGTCTGACGACGAATTGACACTGTCCTCGTCAAAGTCGGAAAGCTCTCATACTTAATTCTAGAGAGGTATGGGGGTTATCACCTCTAGAACGGATCTGCGATCGGAACAGGATCCGAAGCGCGCGGGTTTAACATACTATCATGGCTCAAAAAAATCAAATCCGAACCAAAAGGGACTTAAGGGTCGGAACTTGGAATGTTCGCAGTCTATACAGAGCAGGCGCGTTTAAAGAACTCGTAAAGGAAGCTGATAGGTACAATATAGATTTGGTAGCAATACAGGAATCGCGGTGGCCAGATGGCGGAGTACTAGCATCGGGTAACTTCACGTACCTGTATGGGGCCGGGAGTGGAGGATCTCTAGGCACCGGATTTCTCGTAAGCAAAAGCATCATACATTCGGTTAAAAGTTTCAAATCCGTCAATGAGAGGCTCTTGTACATCATTATCGAAGGCAAATGGTATAGATATGTATTTATTAATGTGCACTGTCCTACGGAGGACAAAGAAGAAGAAGCTAAGGATCTCTATTACGAAACTTTAGAGCAGGTAATCGACCAGTTCGCGTCTTACGACACAAGAATAGTATTAGGCGATTTCAATGCTAAAATAGGTAGGGAGGAAATGTTTAGGCTTACTATAGGGAAAGCCTGCACGAAGCCAGCAATGATAACGGTATTAGGGTCATAAATTTCGCGGCGGCAATAGATCTTATAATCAAAACTACGTGTTTTATGCACAAGGACATACACAAGGCAACGTGGACATCGCCGGACGGGGCCACGCAGAACCAAATTGATCATTTCCTCATTGAAAAAAGACGTCATACTAACGTTCTCGACGTAAGGGCTTACAGAGGGGCAGATAGCGACTCGGACCACTTCCTAGTAGTAGCCAAATTAAGAGCTAGACTAGTAGCGAAACAAAATAGTAAGCGAGCAAACAAGGTAGAAAGCTACGATATTGAGATGCTACGAGATAGAACAGAACGAATTAGGTACCAGATAGAAATTAATAACAAGTTTCAGGCACTTGAAGAAGCAAACACATCGCCGGAGGGGAATGACGAACCGAATAGCTTATGGGGGACATCGAAAAAACGGTAAAAGAGGCCGCGAACAAAGTACTGGGTAAAAAGAAAAAGCCAAAGAGCAAACCATGGTTTGACGAAGAGTGCGAACTCTGGTTTGTAAGGCGCAAAAAGGCTAAATTAGATAGCTTACAAAATAGAAGCGATAGGACCGTAGAAGAGTATTCTAACGTAAGGAAACAGACGAGCGCGATCTACAGAAATAAGAAGCGGGAGTATCAAAAGAATCTTATTAGGAGAATAGAAACTAACAGTAAGGAAAATAACCCACGCGAAATGTACAGAGGGATTAACGCCATCAGAAAGGGTTTCAGGAGTAGAGCGCAATTGATGAAGGACGAAAACGGGGACCTCGTAACAAATGACAATGAATTAATGTCGCTGTGGAAAAATTATTTCGATAAATTATTAAACGAGCACGAAAATAGCGAAGAATTAGGGGACGAAATTCACACTGCTGAACTCCACGTGGAGGAACCAAGCTACCAAGAAGTAGAGGCCGCGATTAAAAAACTAAAAAACAACAAAGCCGCGGAAAATGACCCTATACCAGCTGAGTTACTCAAATATGGGGGCGTCGAGCTCACTTTCAAAATCTATAAACTAGTATGTGCCATCTGGAAAAATGAAACAATACCCGAAAATTGGAAGGAATCTATCATTATACCGATTTTTAAAAAGGGGGATAAGGCAGACTGCAATAACTATAGGGGTATCTCACTTTTAGCAACGTGCTACAAAGTTCTGTCAAACGTAATACAAGCTAGACTCACTCCATTCGCGGAAGATATAGTAGGAGATTATCAGTGCGGATTTCGGCGCAACAGATCGACGAGCGATCAAATGTTTACCATAAGACAGTTGTTAGAGAAAAAGTGGGAATTTTGCGAAACCATACACCAACTATTTATAGATTTTAAAAAAGCGTACGACTCTATTAAGCGAAGCAAAATGTATCAAATTCTAGTACTTCTCGGTGTACCGAAAAAACTCGTGAGATTGATTCAGATATGTCTGAACGGAAGCACGGGAAAGGTCCGAGTAGGCGGTAATATATCAGAACCCTTCACGATACGCGATGGTTTAAAACAAGGGGATGGGCTCTCTACGGTGCTGTTCAACTTAACGTTAGAGTATGTCGTTAGAAAAATGCAGGTTAGTCAGCTGGGCTTAACGCTTAATGGAACAACGCAGATACTAGGCTACGCAGATGACTTGGATATACTGGGGGATTGTAGGGAAACGGTAGCAAGAAATGCGGAAATCCTCATAAAAGCGGCAGAGTATACAGGGTTAGAAGTTAGTGAATCAAAAACACAGTACATGATTGTGGATAAACTAGGCATCTGCAGAGGGGAGGGAGATCTCAGAGTTGGGGATTTTACTTTTGAAAAGGTTAGCGAATTCAGGTATCTGGGTACGACCATAAATGATAGAAACGAGATTAATGTCGAAATAAACAAGAGACTCCATTCGGGTAATGCTTGCTTCTACGCCGTGAGTAATTTACTTAAGTCGAGGCTGTTGTCTAAAAACGTTAAAATAAGAATATACAGGACAATAATACCGACGGTGGTTCTGTACTGGTGCGAAACGTGGGCTCTCACTAAGCAGGCGGACAACCGTTTTAGGGTATTCGAAAATAAAGTCTTGCAAAAAATATACGGGCCGAATAAAGATGAGGACACCGGAGAATGGGAGACGACCGTACGGCAGCGCGTGTCATGAAGGGCAGGCCGATGGTAACGCGACCTCTAGGTAGACCTAGACGTAGATGGGAGGACAACGTAAAAGCGGATCTAGTAGAAATAGGACGGGTGGGTGTCGATCGGAGAGGTGCATCTTGGGTGGGATTGACACAAGATAGGGCAGCATGGAAGGCTTGCGTGGATGAGGCGATGAACTTTCGAGTTCCAAATACCACGTAAAAAAAAAAAATGAACGTATTAAATTTTAGGGTTATGTGAATAGGCCATCCGGGTTGGCTTATTTTCTACCAGGGAGGTAACTGTATAACTGAAAACTGAATCGCTTTATTCTCAGTTTAATAATTATAGCTATGCGAGAGAAAGAGAGGGATAGATAATTATGATTGATTAAGTATATTGTTACAAGTGAAGAGTGCAACGAGAAAGTGACGGACCCTGAGCTTAATCCGAGATCCTCTGGCTTGCAAGGCAGACGTTCTGTCGTCGCGCCACGGCCGCCACTGCATTGCACTCTTCTACTCGTCTTCTCATAGTAATTAGAAACCCGCGACGTGTGTACACACGTAACAATATGTAATTAATAAGAAATAATTTTATCTATCAAACGAAAAAGGATAAAAACTTTATAGAATTATATATGAAGTAAAAAAATATTGATTTTAAAGCAACACATAATGTTGAAGGAAGCTACGTGCTAAAGAATTGGCAGTGGTTTTTTTTTTTAAAGTAGGAATTTGTGTTGTATTTGTTGTTGAAACCGTATTTTGCCACCTTATTACAGTGCCACTTGGAGGCAGTGCTGGGGTCACGATTATTCGGAGGGTCGGTCAAATTCCAACTTCAGGAGGCATCGCGGTAAGAGCAATCTGCTGCGTCCCCTGAAGTCAGCCATCGGGCGACCCTGCATCAATTCGAAAATGTTCGAATTACCGGTAGCTGCGCCGATAAATAAAAATATGCCAAACTAAAACTAAAAAACAAGAACCCTAAGCACCAAATCTAGTTACCCAAGATTTGAAATCATACGTAAATATTAATATATCCCATAAACTTAAATCTACCTACCCCATGCACAGCGAGATGCAAATGAAAAAATAATACTAAACTAAAATCTCCTAAACCTACCAATCTCACACAGCTAGAGTTTTGGTTTTACCCAAATGTAAGAGTTTGATTGAGGGACTCTTTCTAAATTATTCTCCATAGATGATATTATCATCTTAGTTAATATTATTAGATAATATTAGTTAATACCTCGCTCGCCTTCCTCCGCTATGCCGAGTTCTGAAACTCGCAGTGCGAGAGGTAGGTGGATTTTAGATTTACATGTTATTATCCCTCACGCCCGTCTTTCATTGCTGTGACGAGTACGTTAACTCGCAATGCTAGGGGTAGTAGGTTTAAGAGTTTATGTTTTTTATATAATCTTCGCACTTGTACGCCTTTCTCCGCTATGCCGAGTATAAAAACTCGCAGTGCTAGGAGTTGGTGGAATTAAGATTTACATATAATTATATCTCTCGCACGCCTTACTCCGTTGTGTAGAGTACGTAAACCCGCAGTGCATGGGTTAGATGGGTTTGAGAGTTTATGTTTTTCATATAATTCTCGCAATTGCTCGTCTTCCTCCTATGTGCCGAGGAGTTTTTTAAAATAAATTATTGAGCTCGGGGAGCGTGGGGTAGCTGGGTTTAAGCACTTTGGTTTTAGATTTTATCCTCGCTGTGCTCGCCTTCCTCCGATGTGTCGAGAAGTTTTTATAAATAAATTATTGAGCTCAAGGAGCGTGGTGTAGTTGGGATTAGGCGTTTTGAAGTTTGATTTATACTCACTTCGCTCGCCTTCCTCCGATGTGCCGAGGTATTGTTTAAATAAATTACTGATCTCGGGGAGCATGAGGTAGCTGGGTTTAAGTGCATAGATTTTATACTCGCTTCGCTCGCCATTCTTCGATGAGCCGAGATGTAGTTTAAGTAATTTATTGAGTTCAGAGAGCGTAGGTTAAATGGGTTTATTCATTGCGGTTTTAGATTTATTTTTTGCTTCCTTCTGATTGCCTCACCTTCGTTGTTTCGATGCATTGAAATTTACGGTACTGATAACAGATTTGTAATCAGAGACCCTAAAATCCCCTGGTAGTATATAGCTTTTTCCCAAACTCGAGTTATGCAGTAATTCGCATCAACAAAGTTGTTTAAACAAATCATTTTGCAAATCTGATATCAGATTCGTAATTAGCGACCCCAAAAACCCCTTATAGTACATAGGTTTCTCTCAAAACTTAAATTATGCAGTAATTCGCATCAACAAAGTTGTTTAAACAAATCATTTTTCAAATCTGATATCAGATTCGTAATCAGCGACCCCAAAAACCCCTTATAGTACATAGGTTTTTCTCAAAACTTAAATTATGCAGTAATTTGTATAAACAAAGTTGTTTAAACAAATTATTTTGTAAATCTGATATCAGATTTGTAATTAGCAACCTCAAAAAACCCTGTATAGTACATAGGTTGAAGCGTAATTAAAATATTTTACAATTCCAGTACATAGTGTAAAAGGGACTTTATCGTTTTATTGCATTTATATTGTTGTTTAAACGCTTAAAAATTTTAAAATTACAACATAAAATTTGATGTGGAATTTAATGCAATTATTTTTAACAAGAAAAAAGAGATTGACTAAGAAAATATTTTTTTTAAAATATCGTGTAAAAAAACGTCCGCATATCGAAGGGAAGCGAACCAGAGAGAGAGGATAATATTAACTAAGATGATAATAAAACTCTAGCTGTGTGAGGTTGGTAGGTTTAGCAATTTTGGTTTTTGCTGCTACTTTCACGCTCGCTCGCCTCTTTTTAATATGCCGACGTATTTGAAATAATATTTTACGACTCTAACTCTTACTGAATGGGGTAGGTGGGTTTAAGGATTTTAGTTTTTAATCTCACTCTTGCGCTCGCTCGCCTTTCTTAAAAAAAAAAACTAAAAGTTGGATTGACCTTTTCTTTCGGTAGAATGATTCACTGATCTTGACCCTATGGCGCTGCGCTCATTATATTGATGAAATTTCAAATTAAAAAAAAAAGTTAATAAGTAAAATTGGTGTTTGAGGTTGGCGCTGTAATCGCGTAAACACACGTAAACACCCGCTCATATTTCACAACTTCTAGAAAAACTAAAAGTCCGATTGACATTTTCTTTCGGTAGAATGATTCAGTAAACTCAACACTATGGCGCTCTGGGCTTGGTTTTTCATGGCAAGCTTTATTTAAAAAGTTACATGAAATAAAAAAACAGGGTTTTTAGCTCCCACGCCCCCTTTAGATAGCAGGCTAAAACTGGAGGCCAGTTAGCAAACCCTTTTACTTCTTTAAGCATATAATATAATGTTGGATTTCGGAATTGTTCAAAGCGCTCATAGGAATTCTGAAGGTAACATCTATACTTGTTTGTAAAGCCATGATAATAATTATCATCGAAAGCTGAACGGTCCCTTTAAGTATATAATGACTTCTGTACAGGTACCGCGCGCGTTTAAAAAATACGTCGCAACATACCTATATAATATCCTAACCCCTAGCTTGGTGGAGGGGCTGAAACCGGCGAGATTTCGCATACCTATACAGTTTTCACTGTCGGCGGTGGTGGTGGCTCCTGTCTGGCCACGCGGTCGGCGCTTGCACTAGCGGCAGTATCCCCTCGAGCTTCGCGCCGGGAATATCGCTCTCGTGAGTTTCGAGAAGTGGCACGTGTTTTTCTCACCAAGTGTGTATACTCATATAGCGCATCGCATACATATATAGTACATAAAAGTGCATCTGACAGTGTGATGAGACGACTTGGGCCTAACGACGGTCCGATCTCGATGAGTTGTGATTAGTGGTGTTATTGCAGCTGTATTGGTGTACAGACACAACATGACCAGAAATCTCGGGTATCCGCTTCCAGTGCTTTTGCTGCTGTCCTTTGCCCTCTTCGTGATTGGTAAGTTTTCGGAACGACTATTTTTACTCTTTAGTGTAAAGCATGTATTGTTGTCAGTAACCCTATAAAGGTAAAAGAAAAAAAGTATTCGGCAGAGTTTTGAGGTTAGATTAGCTGTTAAACAATTAGTAGCGTTGCATTTTCATGCTGTCGAATCTTGATAAAAGCTCGTTTTTTTCAAAATATTGCAAACTGATTTTTATTTTCGAGCCACAAACGCAATGTTTTGTAAAACCACATTTATCATTTTTTCGAACGCGTACTCGTTCTGCCGTCGGCTATTCCAATTCGCGTTTGATGACAATCGCACGTTGTATACCCAAAATTCCGTCAATCGCGAAATTCGAGGAAAAAAGAAAAATATGGTGGTTTATTATTTTTGTAATTCAAACTGAAAACAGCAGGATTTTATTCGAGTTTTTTGTTTGGCTTTGCTGTTGTCAACATAGGTATATGTATGTGTTATACATAACATCTACTCTTGTTTTCACTATTTCAAGCGATAGCATTATTATACATACTACGTATTTCGAAAGAAAAATGTGACAGCTGCGAAAAACATTCGCGTCTGCTTTGAAAGTATATTTATTTACTTTTGACGTAATAATATATTTGCGTACCTACGAGCATATTCCAAGAAATAAATAACCCGCGTTCCACACAAGAGCTCTGCAAAGGTTTAGTAATTCATAGTGGGAGAGAATAAAAGCTGATGAAAAAACAACAACAATAACAATCGATACTCAACCGGCAAACAGAATGAAATCACGTATGTGTATGCGGTGCTAGCATGCACCGTCCCCATTATTTATTGACAAACGCTATTCATAGGAGAAAAACGCGAGGAAATTACTTTCCTCCCACAGCTATATCCACTATCGCGCACGGGTAAACTCTTTTCTGCTTCCGCCGGCGGCGTATACTTATTATTTTCCATTCAACTTTGGAGAGGGGGAGACTTTTCGCGCGCGTATAGAGACAGAGAAAATAAGTAAGTGTCCGGTCTTGGTGTATATCCAAAAAGTCGGTCGGCCATAAATCTTCTGATGTGCGCAATTGAGAGAGGACACTAGTATCGGAGAGTTGGACGACACCGCGGAGCTGCGAGATGCATTTACCGGTTACAATCGGTCGGCTGCACTTGTCGAGATGTATTGCACTGCGCGCGATGACCTCTGCAGACTCATGCAGACAGGTGGGCTTCGCGCCCGACCGATCGATACTCTCCGTACATAACGTGCTGTGTACGAGAGGGAGAATGCTATGCTGTTGAGAGATGATGCGTAGGTATTGGTGCAGATCCACGGCTGGCGGGAAATTACTTGGTATAGGTATACCTGGAAATTTAAAATTTGTTTTAAGGTATGTATACCTTGATATTAATACCTAATCGTAAAATCATGAACTAAGTTTGTTAGGTGGTGTCGAATGTAGAAAAAATGTATAACACGGGGAATAGATTGAAAATTTGTTTTTCTGAAGGAATTAATCACAATATATTACTTAAAAGATGAGATTGCTGGTCGGCTTACATCGCGATACCCGTGGAATGAAAAATGATTGTAAAAACCTTCAAGTTAAAAAAAAAACTGTCGGGGATTGATTTCACCGTCGCAATTGAATGAGCCTTTGACCTTCCAAAAATATAAAATCCAGCATATTGGATACCCTTTACCTTCTTTTCAATTTGCACACTTTTCTCAGAAGCATCTATTTTCAATAACTTATTTCACAAACTAACGTTTTTTTCCTCTACTATTACTATTTTCAGGTAGAATACCTCCAACCAAATTACGTACACGTCCTGTTGGCCGTGGATTTGCACAAGTATATGTTCCGTAAAATATCAGCTGATCCTATATACTTGCGATTTTCCTTGTGTTTATAAAGTTCAAGGCAAGAACTTTTTCGGAGGATATACGTTGACTTGCACCTGTGGATGTTTGTACGTATTCTTATTTCCGCAGCTGATGCGATTTTTCATTTTGCAGTGTGAACTTTTTCCTGTATCCGGTTTTCTCCAATTTCCATACGCATATATACCTTAGCTGACAAGTCACCTATTCAGTGCATTTACCCCAAAAATGAAACGTGTCCACGTTAATATCCACTCGGTTATGCATAATAACACGCGCCGCCGTAAACAGCCAAGTGGTGGTCGTCATCATGCTTATACATATTGACGTACACGCACAGAAATGTGTACACATTTTGTTAGTGAAGGGATGCGTAAGTATATGTGCGCACGTGTGGACGGCACAGAGGGACCTGCTGCTGCAATACACATCGGACTGAGCTTGCGCGCATGCCTCGCGGATTCTCGCTGCTGCTCCTACTCTGGCGGGTCCATGAGATGCACTGCTGCATTCTCGCACGGCTGCGCTGGAGATTGCCTCATCACTCCCTTCGTTGCCACTGCTCGTGATAGCGGTATTTATGCGCCGAGGGTAGAGATTTATTTTTCCAGTCGAGAGGCAACGACCAGTGCGGGGAAAAAGAGCGAATGAGGGTGTAATCGCGCTTTTCTGAGAAGAGGAGTGTAATGTTTCAGGAATTATATTTATGGTGGATATATTGGACGTAGGAACTCGTTGCTATGGAAGAAGAGGAATAAAGATTTATTTATATAGAGTGGTAGATCTGGGGTTTATATCGTTGACACCAGCTTGATGACTGATTGCCACTCGATTTGCGAGCGATAATTGCCTATGCTGGCACATTCAGAATTGATTTTGATGAGGATGATATTTCATCGGTTCCTCTAGTTTATTTTTAATTGAAAGGTCTGCTGAATGAGCTGCTGAATCTGCGAGACAGGAAGTCCCTGATTTGAGTTTAATTAAATTCTGTTAGAAACTGTTTCTGGTTGCTCGATTTCGTGTATTTGTCCTAAATGGACGTTTTATATCCTTATAAAATATCCTTGATTTTATTTTTTAATGTAATCATTCTAAGAACCAAAACTGATTTAACGCTGCGCACAATATTTCGGAGTAAATGACGAAACTAACAGCTTCCTGCTGAAGCACTTTTGATAAGTGTGTCCCCAACGCACCTTGCCGTTCTTATTTGCACGACTACGTATGCAAAGCTTAGCAGTTTTTCGTTCAAAAAATGCAACTCGTTGCTTTATTTTCCCCCTAGGCATTATTAAAACTGCGTAGAAGGTTGACTTTATTTTCAAATTCATCTACTTTTTTAATAACAGATATTCAAATTAAAATTTATTTAAAAAGAGTGAAAATATTGTTTTCTAATCATCGGAGATGCATATCAGCCAGTGCTAAGGATTTCTATCAAGAGCATGGAAACTAGATTTTTATTGCTTAAACGAAATTAAAATTTGAATGCAAGTTCCAATTTCAGTAAGATAAAAAAAATATTTAATAAAATTCTTAGTATTAAGAGGCGCGCCGAGGATATAAATTACTAATCATCAATTTAGCTTAGTGCATTGCTAAAACTGTTCAGCTCACGCTGAATTGCAGAAGTCTAATACGTCTGACAAACGTTTAAACTATTTTATCTAATTTTTTGTAATCGTATAAGGCATCTGACATAAACAAGCTTTTTCAATAGTACTTATATTGGGTCATACAAATTTTCACTTTTTAGTGCGGTGTTAACTGATTTAGTGCGGTGTTAACTTCAAATTATCAACGAAAATGATGTTGTCGAGTACTATAGGACAGAAAAGTAGTCAGCTCCGCGATCGCTCGTTAGACCAAAACTCAAAATGACATTACGTAACTGGGCCGAGTGCCAGTTCCGCGCGCTGCTCTTTCACCGACCGCCACTTATCATTTTGCCCCTCACCTCTTCGAAGTTTTTATTACGTCTCTCTTGTTCTCTTTCACTTTGTATCTCTCCCCCGTTGCATGTATATTTCTTCATCTTTGCTACGATCTTCTTTTCTGCTGTTTCTTTGTTTCTGCCCGACGTCAATTTATCCTGTCTGATTTATCGCCCGATCCTGACAATTTTTCCTCGGAATTTTCAAAACACCGCCGCTGCTACTATCATACGTCTTACATGTATTCAGTCACACAGTATTTTCCATCTTCGCTGTCTTTTTCATCCGCCAGTGTATACTTCGCGTTTCTCCGTGCAACTCCACCTACCTGTGTATGCTGTTTCGTGAAATATTACTCTTCGTGCGTCGCTGCAGCTCTGTGTATCGCATCGGTCTGTCTTTTTAGATAAAGTCTTGATTCATGCAGAAAACCCCTATATCTGATATTGATAGCAGTTAATCGGTCAAGGAAAAAGTCAGGAAACGTATAAATAATAGTTTAGGGCGGAATCCACCCTAAAAAAGTAAAATAAAATGGAAAGTAAATCTTGATCAGGTGGTTACAGCATTCCTGAGTAGACAAATCTCTGATGAAAATATCTCAGCAGTGAAAAATTGATGAAAAGACTGATGTTAGATGTTTCAAAAAATTTTCTTCGGTGCAATGTAATAAAAAATGCCGCATTTTATTAAGAAAAGTGAAATTGATGTTCCTACTTAGTTACATCATAAGAGGCTTTTTCGTATAATAAATATAAAGAGAATTTTATAACGACGCAGTAAAAAGCAAATGCGCATAATAGCGTGACCTAATTATCATTCTTCATGGCGTACTCCAACAGCAACTACGTCACTAGGAATTGACCAAGCTCGTTTCAAGCTATAGTACGTATGAATAGCATTACGATCTTACCTAAACCTGCGCTTCGTGTGTTTAAACAAGACAAACAAAGATGAATGATCGGTATCCATTATTTTAGTTACATAATTTTTATCTTTAGAATATGACATCCTTGAGTTTTTCATCGCACAGACCGTAGTGAACAAACTGTATGTCTGAAAATTATGTGAATAAATATCAAGTTCTTTATATTGAGTATGAAAATATGTAATATATGCACGAACCTGATTTGTTATATTCATTGATGCATATTAACGAGTGCAAATTTGCATATGTTTCACCGTTCGATACGCAAACTGTCACAAGATCCGGCACATCCGCACATCTTCGTGCTATGCAAGACTTTGCATCTGGAGAAGGCTCATCGGTGTTTACCACTGTGAATATACTCGCCGACGCATACAAAGGGGTTATAGAGAAAAAAGACCCTTTTTATGAAAGGAATAATTTTAAAATTTTCTTTGAAAAAACGTTATGCAACGAAGTCTCACCAATTAATGCAAGGCCGATAAATAATAATTTAAGCATTCTGCCTGTGCTGAGAGCTTCCGATATACTGCGAGAGATAAAGTCAATATTCCCTCGCGAAATACTCTTATCTCACTTTTAACTGCCGAATAATCCAAATATAGATACACACACACTATCCACGTCGATAATTATACCGATATAACTCGAAATTGCATCAAATCCATTATAATTTTTGCGTCTTGGCCACTGTGTAATCAGAAGAGAATCTCAGGTAACTTCATCCAAGTTTTGCAGAGTCCAGACCCAGCGGACCGGAAGGCAAACATCGTAGACCGATCGCTCGCTGTTCGACGCAGATGAGAAACTACGCTGGAGGGGCTTTCAAGTCGCCGGGTCGAATTGATAATGGAGAGAGATAGCGCGCGCACGGCACATAGTAAACATGCAGCCGAGTTGATTGGCACGTCCCTCTCACTCGCACGTTGCGATGTAGTGTGTATATGCGTCCTACTGGCTCTAGGCAATATTCGGCTTCCTAATCTAATAAATCTCAGAGCTTGTTCTGTATCCCTCTGTCTCTACGCTGGTGCATCCTCTCCCTCAGCTCGTCCCCGATAACACCCAGCTATTTGCCTTGCGCATTTCGATCCGGAAGCTTAGGCCAGCCTCTATACAGTCTATTGGATTTCCTTTGAACAATCGAGCTTTGCACGCTCAAGGATGATGGACACACTGACGGAAATAAGACACAGCAGACCAGCAGGAGTACATGCAGTGTAATCCTCTATGTCTATACGTGTATGTGTCGTAATGTAGCAGCCCTTGTGGATCCTGCAGTCTAATCATGCGCTGTACTTCGAGCTTGCTCTCGGGTATCTTTCCTGATTAATCATCGACCTACTTCTTGGATCATTAGCTAATGGCGTACTGACGAGCATGTAAAACGACCGACGACAGATGTATGCGCATGTGGAGGGCTTTGGTTTCAATTATAGGAGAACACTATATCCACGCGTTTAATCTCATTAACGGATTGTTCTAAAGGATTAACCTCGTTTGCTCAATTCTTTGGAGAAAAGTTTATTATAATTATGAGTATAATTGCAGCATTTGAAATGGAGAGTATTTTTGGTGTCGTAATAGAAAACCGATAGCCCTAAAATGACATGATATGAATTCAGCATAACCAGTAATATAGTGTCGTAATTGAGTGTATAAACAAGTAGAGCCAGCATGCACAGCAAGTGGAATAATTTAGTCATAATTTATATTAAAGACGATTAACCGTAGTTGAGATGTTAAAGTTGCACCAGCATTCAAAATTTCTGATCGGATTACTCCCTCCCTCACTCCCCGCAACATCGAAATAGAAGCTATAACTCATTGATTGGGGTGTCAACTACGTTGGACTGAAGTATTCGACGTTAGTAGCCGCGATGAACAAAGCACATCGAAGCTTGTAACGGCATCGGTGTTCGGCATAATTGCAGCTAGCGAGTGGAGTGCATGTTGGCAATGTGCTTGAACGCCGGTCCTTTTCATCAGTTCGGAGCAAAGTCAAGCCGTATGCATAGGAAAGAGAGCCTTATATCTTTCTCTTCCTGTTTGCTATGGTCTGGAACGATTCAAAGAGCTTTTACATCAATTCAAATTAGTCGGATTTTCTTTCACTGTGGCATGCACTTTTTGGGCTTAAAAGCTGCGCGCGTCTTATATTCATTAAACTTGAATTGGAAAACGAATCTGTGATGCTCGAAGTCATTAATTAGAGCAAACAAAAATCTGGATGAAATATATATTTATACAGTCAGAAAAAAGGATTCAGGACATCTTTTTGCATTAGCAGATCTCTCCTCAGCGGCAGTCTGAAGTCTGTTGGCTTTGCGACTGGTTGCAAGAAAATCTGATTTTAAGCGGTGCGGCAGACGTGCGCTGCAAAGGAATATGTATAACATAGGCTTTGTGTCATCGTATTCGCGGCTTTCGTTTGCAAATCTAAAAGTCAGTCGCCGCCGCGCGTGCGAGAGAGTGTCTGTTCGGAACTTCCGACTTTGCTATAAAGACTGCGCCAATGGGGAAATTACTCTGGCGTAATCGGCTACTGGCTGAGTGTCTCCGACTTTTTTTCTCTTTCATGAAGCTTCGCAGCTGGATTGAATGTTAGAAAAGAGATACTTCCTGTGTATCTGCGTATGTGAGCTGTAGTCGAGTATGGCTAGACATGTAAAATATAAATTAGAGTCAGGTAGAAAGAGGAGAAAAGTGAAAAGAGCAAAAGTAAAGTCTGCAGTGATACGAAACCGTACGCAGCTATTTCATCAAGTGTCTGGATTTTTTGAGTTCTCTCCAAACAGATAAATGTGTCGAATATCAAACGCTGCAGCTCCCTACACAGTTTTTTTATGTTTGCAAGGGAGACTTATATTTTAATCACCATGAGTTATTAGATTCAGGTATTTGTGTGTTAAATTAATCCTTAGGATGGAAGAAGCATCGATTATTCTCAAAGAATATTTTTGATAAGTTTTGTGATTTATCGGCTTACATATAAGTAGAATTTTCTTTTTGAGATGAGAATGTTATAAATTCTTGAAAAAAAAACATTGCTATTAGTATTACGTTCGATTTTTTTATTCATAAGTTAACTTAATAATGTACACGTTACACACCGAAAATAGGTACATTTGAGACATCTATTTTCAATCTCCATTTTCAAAGCCAATAGATCCCTCTTAAAAAAAAGTGGCAACAGGATGCTTTGAAGCTTATGCGTTTATAAAGCGAGTTGATTTGTCTTTAAAATTGGATTTAGCTGGTAAAATAAATTAATCAAGGCTCTTATAAAGAATCCAAATAAAATCCATTTATATTCTTTTCGTCTCTTATGCATAACACGTGAGCGGAAGGAAAATGCGTCACTTGAGCGAATCAGAGAAAAGGAAAGCATTCCATCCATTAATTATTAATCCTGTAGAGAGGAAAGGGAAGTCTTGCACGATATCGCCGGAATTAGCCGCACGAGAATTAGGCACACGCGTAAGAAGATCCCCGGACGTATGTGCGAAGCACGTGCTCAAGGGCTTGCTGACGTCTGACTTCCATTGTGCGAGTAGCTACTGGGGCAAACTGATATTACCGCATACGAAAATTGCGTGTATTTATTCGCTTGACGACAACGATTGATAAGAGAAAGAAAATAGCTACGCGCGTTTTGGCTCTTATCATGTATGTGAGATCTTTTATATTTTTAATGGGTGGCTAGAGTGACAGTGGATAATTATTTTGCGCGTCAGTAATATCGCATGTCTTACATTCTTTGTTGCTATACGTGTAATTCATTGCTTGACTATATGTATTTTGATTTTTTGTTTCAAGTGAGTGTTAGTATGTCATATACACCTCAGTCGCTCGTTAAGAATTTATTCGCTCTTCGTCGCCGCGTCGTATCCTTCAAGTTTAATTCTTCAAGAAACTGAAAAATTAATAGTATTCGATCGACGTCACAAGTTTCTACTGTGCAGCGCACCGATATGAAAGCTCTACATTGCATTAAGAAAACTGAACAATGCACATTACGCATAATAGCATATGTCGCTCGCGAAAAAATATTCATACCTTGCATCAGACAGGGTGAAGCAAACCATTAATCTCGAAGGCATTTTTTCCCTCGGATATTCCCTCTTGAACCCGTTGCTACTCACACCGGCGACGGTATACGTCCACCTATCGCACGGACGTTCGATTGTTTTTCGTGGCCGGTCGTGGCTCTCTCGGGTTATCGCCCGCCGAGCTTATCGACCTAGATTTTCACGCGGCTGTTTTTTATTTTTCCTGCGAGCGAGTACGTACCCTCGTATATTTTCTTCCCCCCTCGACCTATGTGGGCAGATAGGTATGTGTGCACTTATAAGCTTTCTCGGGTTGAGCAAACTCGCTCTGGTAATTAGCGATGAATTAAATAAATATTTATAGTAGATGAAAGCAGGCGCTTTAAAAAAAGCCATTATCGGAAAAAAGTTGTGCGGCTTATCATGTCTTTGACCTGTGCATTATAAAATTGACGCAAGTGTGTTGAAATTTATTATTTATAGCGTCGACGTTAGTTTCTCGTGCAGCTCCTCGCAAGAAAGTTATTTGTTTGTTATTTTGTTTAAAAATATATATTTAAAGGCTCGCACGCATTAATTCCAGTTAAAAATTAAGCGTGCACACCACTTCCGCAAAAAAAATCTGACGCTCTCCTCGACTTCCGGAATTTTCCGTGAATACATCCAAAAACATAGAGCCATGTTCACTGGCGTATCGATTTCGCTATAGACGCACACGTGCGCGCGCTTGTGTCTCTTTTTATTCCGAACAGGGCAGGTATACGATAAAAGCGAACTTCGGTATATTTCAGCGCTGCGCGCGTCAGTGATTTCACTGCGCTCTTTAGTCCGAAACTTTTCTGCTTATCTCGTGAAAGAATGAGGAAGAGCGAGAGAAAAAAGGACATCGCGCGCTCGCAGTTTATTCGAACGATCGGACGAAATAAAAGAGTCCCAAGCTGATTGCTCCATTATTTCCTCGAGATTCATGCGTATCGTCAAACCTGGCTAGCTGGCGCAGACGACCGAGGATCAAGGAATGGCCTATTTTACTTTATGTCGGCTATTATTCGTCATTTTATTTCCATTGGATCCAACACGGATCGCTTCTTTGTTTTCCTTCGACGATTGTTTTAATTGCAGCTCAAGAAGTTCCACAGAAATTGGTACTATGATTTTTTGTAAGTTTATTCCTCGTATGAATGAACAAAAAAGATTACTCATTTTGAGTACAGGGATGTATTGATGTGGGTTTATTATTGCTGTAACCGCGCAAATGTCTCTTGGTCAAGAGAAGTTAATTCGCAATCCTGACTCACCGTAAATTTCAATAGATAAATTTACCACAGCCAGTCACGCTCATATAAGGGTTGTCGGTCACTTTTCACTAAAAATTCATATGAACTTCTCCTTCAAATATTATTACAAGCAGAGACTTTTGAGGACTGAAAACAATAAATCTCCAGTGATTCTCTATTTTCGCATTTTCTCTATCTCTCCTCCCGACGTCCGCCGAATTAATTAGCTCACTGTGAAGCAACGTCGCCCAGACTTTGCCACGCGCTAATGGCGCTAATGACACGAGAGGCTGTCCACAAGAGTATATGACGTCCTGTGTATGGCATAGAAACGGCCTCACGCAGGGTATGTAGCACGCGTAGCTTCAAAGGGACATGAATCCATTAGCTTTTAGCGATGCAATAGGACTCGGCTCGGTAATCCTGCCCGATGTCCGATTTTCCGATGTGCAAATCCACACTACTTCGACTATGATTTTAACGTCTCGTCCTAGAAAAAATAGCACGACTCAAATTTTTTGCTTTTATTTTTTCATGGTTAATGTTTTTTTTTAAGGAAAACAACAAAAAGTTTGGTTGCTCTAATGTTCGTAGAATGGGACGTTAAAAATTATCAACGAGAGTGGGGATAGGATGGCTCTCTACATAGACGCGTGTTTTTACGAGTCGCCCTCGACGACGACGTCAACTACTACTACACCTGTGTCGCACTTTGCATTAGCTGATTGCCGGTGAGCGCGTGGTTAAACAAGCTGGAATTGAGCGAGTGCTGTGCGTGGGCGTCTGTGTGAGTGTGTATTCTGCGATCGTTCTCTGGAGTATTTTTGTAATGAGAGCATGTTTGCCGAGGGAGATATGGTACGGAATTAGTCGAGCGGTCGAATGATCAACGTCGGCACGGCCTGGATTAAAAATAAAGAACGATCTAATATCGATCCTCAGTAATGCCTATGACCGGCGACAAATACACGTTCCACTGGGCTTTACATTTATTGTCGCGTGATCCTCCTTTACGGCTCGAGCATCTATATATATAGTCTCTTTACGTCGTTTCCGAATAGCTCTTCGGGATATCACACAGGGAACGTGATGGTTTTCGGCTCGGATCATTTATGCTTCGGTAGCACGCGCTGGACAAACTCATCCGCCGGGAATATGACCGGACGGGCCGCGGCAGAATTTGTTTTGATAGGAATAATGCGCGGGAGACGAGTTCGCTTCAAAAGTTCTATGTATATGGAAGAAAATCTAAGTCTGGGAAAAGTTTCACGTCTCGATGAATACGTTAATGCGCTTGTTTGATCTACGTAGATGTAAATTTGTGCTGAGAAAATATTATGTTAGATCCGTCCGATGTATTCTGCATGCATATTGGAATTGTTTGAACGACGTGTATATCTAGTTTCTCAGCCCAAGTGTAAATTCGTCATAACGATTGAAATGTGTCGATAATCTAAGAAGCACACCCAAAAATAATTTTGGCCCATTTGTCATCAGCTTTTATTCAACTTGTAAGTAAATTTAAGATAGGAAGCGCGAAGGCTGAAGGAGAGTCTGGAAATGCGCCTTGGCCTGCTTAAAAGGAGGCTGCACGCGAAACCAAGTTAACTTTCCACTTCCAGACATCTCTAGAGATATATACAGAATGAAGACGGGCTCAGTGGCGCGCCAGGGAGTTGGCACATATATAACACAGTAGATAGAAACACGGAGATAAGAAAAGCGCGACGCTGGAGAAAGTGAGAGAGGGAAAGGCGTATAAATAGCGAAGGAGTCCAAAGATAAGCAGAAGAACCTAGAAGAGAGAGGGTATATTTTCGGTTTCATCCGGGATCAAGCTGTCCCTCGTCGCGGCTTAGGAACTGGCGCGGCGTTTCGATCATCGATGAAAATTTTTTCTGCTCCGTGATCTTCCTATCTTATTTTCGTCATTTCTTACACCTTCCATTTTCTTATGAAGACCATTGGTTATAGTTAGTCATGGCGCAAACTTCTCTACTGGGTCAATCGATTGGGGGAATTTAATCCCGGTAATAATGGAGGATTTTTCATTTACGAAGCCGGATTTATGCGAGGAGAGGACATGACTCTATTATTCACGTTAAGTCTTCGGCGCAAATCTGCCTTTTACAAATTGATAGTCTGACACCACCGTGAATGTCAATGGCGTAGATTTATAGATTTATATGGATCGTCAGTTATTCTGGATTTGCGACTCTCGGGTCAAGTTTATCGTGTTTATTTTTTGTAAATTGAAAATGAAATAAAAGTGTTTTTAACCGATTTTATTTTAAATTATCTACAAATGTACTCACTGAAAATACTTTGCAATCGCTAGATAATCACTGCTGAACTAATACTTCGATAACAAGCAATGGAGTCATTAAGTTTATTCCAAATAAGGCTCATTTCCAGCAAGTCTTAATTATTTACGTAAAAAATTGAAAGCTGTAGCTGAACTTGCTAAAAAAACGATACACGCTTACTTGTTTATCCAGAAGCTTTTCCAAACCAAAATGTCAGCCACCGGCGAGGTATTTGCATAGTCGCATTGAAAGCGCTGACCGTGTCTGTTTTTATCACTTTCCCTTCAGTCGCTTTTATTGCAGGTGACGCCAGAGCTGACCTTTTTGCACCTATGCATTTTTCCGGCCACTATTATTTCCCCTTTTGTGCGTTACGGGTATTCTTCTATTTCCGCCTTTCACGACACCGGCAATATTTCGTGTTATTTATGACGTGCCCCAGCATATTCTTCGCTGGAAAAAATCCTCGACAAAATTAAAACTAAAACAGATGAGTTTGGCGTCAAGTTTCGTCTGTTTCCCTTTGAATTATAATTCACCACTTGGCCATAGCAATAGTTTTTATTCTTGTTCAAATAACAAACCTTCGCTGAACTTGACAGAGCTTCGAATAGACATAGTTTCGAAGGTTAAATTCAATCACGCCCAATGGAGTGATGTAATACCAATATGAGATTTGAAGAGGAATATACATATAGCGTCGTTAAAAGTTCTTTCTCCGGATTCTTCTTTCAAAATGTATATAATATTCCATCATCGTGCACTTTCACCAGGCCATTATCTTGGCTCGGTCTGCTCCTCCCCGCTTGAAAACTCGATTCTCCGTTCAACTTTGCCGGCAACTAACTCGACGGCTCCTTGCCTCTCTTCCCTTTTATTTATAAATGCATCCGCGCTGGCCAGGTAAGCGCGTTATACGGACTTGCTTCTCCTTCTTCCCGAGAGTGCGATTCGGGGAAGAAAAGTAGAAGGTGCAGAAGAAGGAGAAGGAGAAGAGGGAAAAAGTGGGAGGTGCTTTTTCTCTTTCCGCTTGCTCGAGTTTCTCTTTGACTTTCCTATTTTCCTTCTCTTCAATTTCGTGCTTTTCTCATTTCTATCATCCCTCTCTGCTGCTGTCTCTAGAATTCTTTAGTTTCTCGCTAGACCATTGTTTACCACTACAGCCTCTTATTATCCCTTTTCTTCTTTATTTTTGCCTGGGCTTGCTGATGTATCCTGTGCATTGGCTTGCGTACCTGTCTTATATGCAATCAATGTGAGAATTCGTATTTACAATTCTGTCCCGTTCCGCTGACAAGAGATGAATTGAGAGTATCCGATTCTCTCCGGTTGTCTCGCAGATTGAGTTGCACTACTGAAATTCTGATGAGAACCATATTGTCGATTTCTCCTGCCAAAAATCAAATCGAATTGGTGTACGAAACAGAAATAATAGAAAGAATTTAATCGTAAACCCGTCAATTGTCTTCTAAATGTCCAGTGACGGTCGATTTGGATTATCTACATCCCGAATCCAAATCCTTCCCTAAAATCTACGAAGAGGCTTCTTTCACCACATTGTAAGGTGTAGCATTCAACCAGTGGCTGAGAAAGTGTAGCTTCTATCTTTGGTTTCTCCTTTGGATAAAAATATAAAGAAAAAACGCGCAATCATAAATTACGAAGCAACGGAGCCTCCGCAGCATCAGCCGATAAGTTGCTTGTATTGCCAGCGTGCACTGCCGCAATATGAGCTCGAATTGCTTTGTGGCGGAGAAATGATCGCGTCGGCCATTCTTCCGGGTACGCCGAGGGATACTGTTATTGGGCGCTGCTGCTGCAGCTCCGTGCGTCTCATTTTTATCCAGTAACTTGAGGCGATTTTTCATTTTTCCTGCTAAGCCCGTGCTGCAATTATTTTGTATCCTTCAAAAGATAATCGTCCACGATAGATCGTTGTAATTGACGAATCCATCGAAAAGCAGCGCCGAGCTGAGTTATTTTTTCGGCTCATCTTCTTCCGAGTAGGTATACATCTCGGACTTGTCTCTTCTTCCTGGCGCAAAATCGGGAATCGCGAGAAGCGTCGGGGCGATAAATCAGGACGGTCGAGGCAGTCTCTCATGTAATAGACTAAGCTGCAGTCCTCGGACAAAAAGATCGCGGCTGGGAATATCTTTCTCCCTCTCGTCCTCTAGAATTATTTCGCTTCTTCGCGCGCGATTGTCGCTCTTTTTAACTCGGGCTTTTATAACTTCAACGAGCTTACTCTTTCTTTTACGTTCTTTTGAGATTCGTACTATGCCTTTTTACGTGAAATCTGTTATTGTAATTAACTCATATTTTTTCATGCGCTTTTTTTATAAGCTGATAAATTAAAGTTTCAGGATATTATTTCGGAAAAATTTAAATACATGCATGCGTTCGTTTCACCATGCATCGATTGTTTAAATTAAAAAATTTAATTATTTTCGACAACCCGATGCAGTAGCTATGGCCAACAACAAAGGCAAAAAATATCGTATTAAAAATTAATTGAAAAATCAACTTTGAAAATCAGTGTAGCAGAGAGTGTTTACCTATCGAAATGAAACAGCGCAATTCAGGAAAATTTAATTTCGAAAATTCATGAAGCGATGGTATAAATAAAAGAGCCCGCTGTTGATGACGTAGAGCCTGTATATACCTCGAGCCCAGACAAAAGTATACGCTAACATCAAAGATGCCATAAGCTTGAGTAGCAGCGTCACCTGGTATTACGCTTTTGTAAAATCAATAATTATATAATCAAGTTTTATTGTTACGCTTAAAAAAGCCGCCATCTACGCTAAAATTAGCTTGTTAGAAAGAGCACCTGTCGTCGGCTAGACAGTTATTAAATTCGCTACATTAAAGACTTATTGTCATCAGTGGCGCGATGATGATATTATACACTCTTTTAAAGCTTAAATTCAATCGGGGCCGAAATTTTGGTCGCTTTTTAATCAATTTATACTTTTATGGTTTGCATCATAACGTCGGCTTTCCCCGATGAGCCAAAGTTCATAAGTTTTATATAAAAAAAAAGGTTACGACAGGGTCGCCTCTACAACGTCAAGTTTAAATTTTCGTCGTAAAAGCTCCAAATTGCCGCCATCAACTTCGTACACGATATTACTGCCGCTGATATATCAATATTAGTTTAAGTTTATACGTCAGCGTACTGGCGGTGACAGATTGTTTTTATCAGTTATATTAGTATAAGCGAGTGTTGAAAACGCCTTAGAATTTAAAGCAGCTTTTCTGTTCATCTTGCACGCTGTAGTTTTTCTAGCGAAGGCATAAAAGTGCCTTCTCCATATGAGTAGTTAAAAAATATTTTATTCTTAAGTATACTTTAACCAAGGAAACAATTCTTCAAGCAAGAAATTAATTAAATTTCACATTAATACTATTTTCAATGAATTAAAATTATTAAAGTAATTACTTTGCAAAAATATTTTAAAAAAGCATGCAACACCATTTTTTGGCCCAGTTTATCAGAATTTTCATTATCCCCCACTGCTTGCGAGTTCAACATTTTTCAAACACATTTGGAATGCATGATTTTCTACCCCACTTTCAGACATAAAAACGCCCATTTCAGAATCAAATGAAGTTTTAAGTTCCATGACCAATAACCAATAATCATAATTTATGCTACTTTTCTGACAATGAGGGGAGTTCAATTTGTATCTGCTCAAATCCTCCGACAGTCCGCAAAGAACGAATAATGCATATAAAAACAGTATAGCATTCATTACACAAAGCGAAGCGAACGCAGCGAAACAAATACAGACAGCGTATTTTTAAATTCTGCATGCAGCGCGCTGCAGCCGAAATCATCCAGTTAAAATGACTTTCTTTGTGAACGTATTTCTGCGCATAGGTGATCAATAATTTATGTGCAATACGCAGCCAACAAAGCTTTGGAGATATACAATTTTGTTATAAATGAGGCAGCGTATCAAGAACACGAGCTCTGAATACTAAATTGATGCGTATTATGCTGCTATTTCCAATTGTATTGCTTTTGCGGGACGAAAAAACGGCTAAATTTTATCGGAGCTGTAATTCAGGCAACTGGAATACAGGGGTATAGCCTACAAATACGATTCGCTAATCTATACGACCGTCTAGAACACGCTACTCACGGGCACTAAACAAACGTCGTAACCTTTGACCGCGCTTGACACGAAATAGCTCTGTTAATGCATTATTGCGAGGTATTCTTTGTTCTTAGCAAGTTTATTCTAAAGCTGTAAAAATATTTTTTACGACTGTCTTTATTCTCAAATTGTGAACCTGACTGATGAACAACCACTGCCAACACTCAGTCATCTGAAATATACATCAAATAACCTGTCGAATGTACACTTCGAACGACGTACGAAAATTGTATATCCCAGTGTAAAAGTGTGTTCCTATCCCCCTCACTGCATTTCATACATTAAGCTCATTTCGTTTTCTGCCTCGTAAATTACACGAGCATCGGGTCAGAGCATTCTAGTGTCGAATACGTGTAATCCGTCGTGGTACATAAACTCCGTCGCGGCATGTACTCTGATTCCGCTTTACGGTTAACCTACATATGTGCTCGTAACGAACATGTGAGATCGATTCCAGCCATGTCAGATGCTCACAGCTCACTGACTCGAGAAATTCAATTCTTCAATCAAGTTTCTTCTTACACGAGCTGTCGATCGAAATCTAATGAATCAATTCTGTAGATAATCTTACATTTAATCCGCACTAGGAACGTAATTTTTTCGATAAAATCTTTGTCATCATCGGCAGCAGCCAGGGATAAGCGTAAGTAATATCTGCATCACGTGAGGCGGCAAAACGAGCGATTATATAACAAGGCAGCAGCAGCAAAGTACGACTGCAGATACAGCGCAGGTACGTATAAGCCTCGCTTACACTCGCAACTAATGGGAGCCACGAGATCGCACGCATAGTGCATATTTATCCGAAAATCGACGCGGGCATTGATTAGAGCTATAAGCCTGGCGTGTTCGTGCCGCGTAATGGAAGCGCGATGATAAGCCTTGGTCATGCGTCATCGATAATACGTTTGCGAGCGTTCATCCTTATTTTTGTTCTGCTATTATTATACATTTACGTCGTGTGCGAATGCAACGCTGCAGTTAAGTAGTCTATCCTTTTAGACGTGGTGCAGAAACATTTTATTCGCGTCGACTTTTAGCGGGGTATGGAGAGCTTTTTACATTAGCCTATGCTGTTTGCGGCACTTTTTGCCGCGCAAATTTTCAAAATATTTCCAACATAATTTTGTCTACCCGTTCCGAATCAGCCCTACGCTCAAAGTCTGCAAATTGTCTCTTAGCCTCGAAATTCACCAAAGGGAAAGAGATGTTTGAACTTTTTTTCGAGTTTTACAGAAACGAGAAATGTAAGAAGCACTACAATTATTATCTCCGTAAACAGTTTCGCAGCAAAAATTTAGAAAATAAATTTATTCACGTCCAAACTATAATAAGTACTTTTGTCCCGCTGCTCCAAAAGGCTTGAAAAACTCGATTTTCGCTCCACTTTTTCGTAGGCGACAAGTCTTTTTTTCCAAAGGGAGTAGTTTTTCCTCACTCTGCAGCTTATCCGATGGATGTGTGTGTCAATATAAGTATTTTTAGAATTTTCAAAATTTAAAAATTTTCAAAATATTCAAAATTTCAAAATTTTCAAAATTTCAAAATTTTCAAAATTTAAAAATTTTCAAAATTTTCAAAATTTCAAAATTTTTGAAATTTTTGAAATTATCAATATACTATTGTTTTACTTTGAAAAGTCCTCAGATATCCCATTCCTTTTATATGCATGATTAGGCCCCCCCGACTTCCACTCATGCTCAAAACATCACCCTCGCCAGAAAAAGCCAATTTTCTCTCCTAGTTGCACAATATACTATAAATGACCATCTTATCGACATAACAGGTAATTTTTGCTAGTAAATCAGAAATATGATAGCTTGGGTTGATAAAAACGATTTAACATGCAAATGAACAATTTTTTTGATAAGTAATAAATTCATTACTTATACATGAAATATTCAGAACCTAATTTGACTACGCAATATTACATCCTCGAAATGCTTAAAATTATTTCTTCAAAATTTGTCACAGTCGTATTTATATTTGCATTACATTTAACTAGTATTCTATATCATACATAAATAGGTTTGCACTTTTGAAAATTCGGGCATAGTTTTCAGATTTATATACAATCAGAATAACGTCAATTAAATCAATGGGGTCAGTTTATTTATGGCGATAATATTCGGAATCTTATTAATTTTTGTTTTTTTAATATAAAATTTGAAAAAATATGTCGCACAGTATACGTTAGAAAGTTACGTTCAAATTCACCGTGCTGATAAACCAAGTCAATTAATTATCCTCCCTGTTTTGGGCGCAA